>NW_024121410.1:39565-98429 GCF_016745375.1 Pimephales promelas
GAGCTCAATGCTGCTAACTGGGGGAGCAGCTGGACAACTAGAAGAGAGAACGTCTCGGTTACGTATGTAACCCTTGTTCCCTGAGTAGGGAACGGAGACGTTACGTCAGAAGTGACGGAGATTGGGGGATTTTGCATAGAAAGCCAATCCTCTTCGAGTATTTAAACACGAGCCAATGGCATGCAATGCCTTGGGGCTGCGGAAATTTGCATAGCGTACTCCGCCCTACTCCGTGAGTATAAAAGGAGGAAGTGAACGCAACCGCAGTATGTCTTCGCTGAGGAGCCAAGACTGAACTCGGCATCTACCCAGCGATACAGCAGAAGTGGCAGGGAGACGTAACGTCTCCGTCCCTACTCAGGGAACGAGGGTTACATACGTAACCGAGACGTTCCCTTTCGTAGTCACTTCGAGTTACGTCAGAAGTGACGGAGATTGGGGTCTGTGCCATCACGCCATCTTCAAGCTGTCTTCCAGTGCCCTGCGAAAGACTGAACCCCGAGCTTACCTCTTTTTTTTTTTTTTTTTTTTTTTTTTTGGGATCCGACTTTGACACAGGATTACCAAGGTACACTGGAAACATATCCCGAAGGGGACATGCTACCAGCTGCCTACCGAAGGGAGGACTTATGAATACACATATGGCCACATAGGAACGCATATGGAACACTGGAGTACCAACCGCAGGTGGCTACTGATTTAAACTCCAGGGGGGGCAGATGGCTTGCCAAGGGAAGACACATGCTCAGAGAGGCTTACAGTGGATAATACACATGAGACGGTTACCATGGGGAACCGTGCGCATGGAGGCACCTAGCTAGCATCCAGAGCAACGCAGTGGTGCCCGCATCGTCGGTGCTGGAGGACTCAAGACTTCAATGGAAAAACTGAGGAAATATCGCACTTATCCAGTCCGGGGAGTGAGTGGCGAGCAAGCGAAGACACCTGAGCGGATCCAGAACTGGCCGAAACGAGTACGTGAGAGATACCGGCTCAATTCGCAGATTATAGAATCTGGCGAAGGTGTTGGGTGTCGCCCAGCCTGCAGCTCTGCAGATGTCTGTTAGCGAGGCGCCGTGCGCTTAAGCCCAAGAGGAGGCTACACTCCGAGTGGAATGGGCCGTCACACCAAGGGGCACGGAAGGCCTTGCTGCTGGTAAGACAAAGCAATGGCATCCACTATCCAGTGGGACAGCCGTTGCTTTGAGAGAGCCCTTCCCTTCTGGCTCCCTCCATGACAGACAAAGAGCTGGTCTGAGGTCCTGAAACACTGCGTTCTGTCGACATAGGTGCGGAGAGCACGTACCGGACAGAGCAGTGCCAAGGCTGGGTCTGCCTCCTCGGGGGCAGCGCTTGCAGGTTCACCACCTGGTCCGGAAGGGAGTGGTGGGAACCTTGGGCACATATCCAGGCCGGGGTCTCAGGATCACGTGAGAGTAAGCCGGCCCGAACTCCAGGCACGCTTCGTCAACGGAGAATGCGTGCAGGTCCCCCACCCTCTTGATGGAGGCCAATGCAACCAGGAGTGCTGTCTTCATGGACAGAAACTTAACTCTACCGATTGCAAAGGCTCAAAGGATGCCTCTGCAGAGCACTTAAAACTACCGAGAGGTCCCAAGAGGGTACGAGGGAGGACGAGGCGGATGCAGCCTCCTCGCTCCCCTCAGGAACCTGATGACCAGGTCGTGCTTCCCTAAGGACTTACCTTCCACTGCTTCATGAGAAGCGGCAATGGCCGCGACGTAAACCTTAAGGGTGGAGGGCGACAGCCTGCGCTCCAACCCTTCTTGCAGGAAGGAAAGCACGACACTGATCGAACATCTCCGGGGGTCTTCTCCGCGAGAAGAGCACCAATTGACGAAGAGGTTCCACTTCAACGCATAAAGGTGTCTCGTGGACGACGCTCTTGCGGAAGTGATGGTTGCCGCCACCGCAGGTGGCAGCGAACTCAACCCTGCCTCGTCCCGTCCAGGAGCCACACGTGCAGCCTCCAAAGATCGGGACGAGGGTGCCACAGAGTGCCCCGTCTCTGAGAGAGTAGGTCTTGTCTCAGAGGAATAGGCCAAGGAGGTGCTGTCGCGAGGAGCATGAGATCGGAGAACCACGTCTTGGTGGGCCAGTAGGGGGCTACCAGCAAGACCTGCTCCTCGTCCTCCTTGATCTTGCACAACACCCGTGCAAGGAGGCTCACTGGGGGAAACGCATACTTGTGTGGGCCCCGTGGCCAGCTGTGCGCCAGCGCATCCGAACCGAGAGTGCCCCAGGTCAGAGAATAAAACTGGGCGCAGTGGGCTGAGTCCCGGGAGGCGAACAGATCTATCTGTGCCTCCCCGAACTCTTTCCAGATCAGCTGGACCGACTGGGGATGGAGTCGCCACTCGCCGGAGATAGGGCGGACCCGAGACAGCTCGTCGGCTGCCCAGTTCCGGTCTTCAGGAATGTGAACTGCACGAAGGGACCTCAGGTGCTTCTGACTCCATATCAAGAGGTGGCGGGCGAGCTGCGACAACTGGCGCGAGCGTAGACCCCCCTGGTGGTTGATGTACGCTACAGCCGTAGAGTTGTCTGAGCGGACAAGCACATGCTGGCCCTTGAGCAACGCTCTGAAGCGGTGCAGGGCGAGCCGTACTGCCAGCAGCTCGAGGCAATTGATGTGCATGAGGCGCTGGGCCCCCGTCCAGGAGCCGGCGGCTGCATGCCCATTGCACATGGCACCCCAACCCGTGGTAGATGCATCCGTGGAGACGATGAGATGCCTGGAAACTCGCTGAATAGGGACGCCCGTCCGTAAAAAGCTGAGGTTCGACCACGGGAAGAAGGTTCGCCGGCATGCCGGAGTCACTGGGACTCGGAGCGAGCCGCGATGCCATGCCCACCTCGGGACTCGATCGCGAAGCCACAGCTGAAGCGGTCTCATATGAAGCAAACCGAGCGGCGTTGCCGCGGCCGCGGCCCCAGGAGCCTCTGAAAGAGTTTCAGTGGAACCGCACTCTTGCCCTCGAACTGACGAAGACAAGTCAGCAGTGAGTGCGCGCGCTCGTTCGTGAGCTGCGCGGACATGGCGACCGAGTCTATCTCCACGCCGAGAAAAGAGATCCTCTGCACGGGGCAAAGTTTGCTCTTCTCTCGGTTGACCCGAAGGCCCAGACGGGCTAGGTGCCGGAGCACCAAGTCTCTGTGTTCGCAAAGCTGAGCTCGAGAGTGTGCTAGTATCAGCCAGTCGTCGAGATAATTCAGGATGCGAACCCCGTGTTCGCGAAGGGGAACAAGGGCTGCCTCGACGATCTTCGTGAAGACGCGAGGGGACAGAGCTAACCCGAATGGGAGAACGGCGTACTGATATGCCTGGCCCTCGAAGGCAAACCGAAGAAACGGTCTGTGTCGAGGTAAGATGGACACATGGAAGTACGCGTCCTTCAGGTCGATCGCTGCAAACCAATCCTGATACCGAACACATTCGAAAATGCGTTTGGCCGTGAGCATTTTGAACGGTAGTCGATGGAGAGAACGGTTCAAAATGCGCAGGTCCAGGATCGGTCGTAACCCACCGGTCTTCTTGGGGACAATGAAGTAGGGGCTGTAAAACCCGGACCTCACCTCGGCTGGAGGGACCGTCTCGATTGCACCCTTCGCCAGCAGGGTCGCAATCTCCGCTCTCAGGACTGGGGCATTGCCACCGACTATCGTGGAGCGAACTCCCCTGAAGCGGGGAGGAGACCGTGCGAACTGAATCGCGTAGCCGAATCTGATCGTTCTGATGACCCAGCGGGATACCCGGGAAGCGCTAGCCAGGCTTCCAGGAAGTGAGCCAACGGGTCATGTGAACCACAGACGTCCCCCGGAGGGGCAGCGTGGCGGGTCGACTGGCACGCGTGCAGGAGTTACCCCGCTCGGATGCGTCGAAGCCCGCTCCCCGACAGAAGGGACCAGGGAAAGCGGAGCGTTCCACGGGGGTCCGTTCTGCCGGGGGTCTGGCGAGAGAGGGGGAAGGGATTGGTGTAGCCCGGGGACGACACACGCACCCTTCCGCGCCCTCCGAGACAGAGAGGAGTGAGTGGGCCGACACACTGGGGCATCGGGGGCACTCACTCCAGTCTGTGAGCTCAGTGAGGATGTCAAGTCTTCTTTAACCAGTTCAGGGTGCTGCCCACCCGTGGGTGAGCAGCGGGGAGCTGAGAACAAAAGATTCTCCCCCGGCCCTCCACCGGGGGAAGGAGGGGGCCTGCTACCGCCTCCTGGAAAGACTCGAGATCGACACTGAGCCGCCCGTGTCAGGATCTTCGCTTGGCCTGGCGTTTAGCGGGGCGAGCGGCCTGAGGGGGCTGTGACGCCGGCCTGCGGCCTCCTCGACGCCGGGCCCGGGTGAAGGCTGCTGCTGGGCCGGGCGGGAGGGAGGGGAGCCGCAGGGGGGCGTCCTCGGCGGCGAGCAGGGGGAGGCACCTGTGCCGACGACTGGGTGGAGGCAGCAGCTGGTCGTCGGGGCAGGATGTGTTTGATGGCCTCCGTCTGCTTCTGGGCAGTGGAGAACTGTTGGGCGAAGTCCTCGACTGCACCGCCGAAAAGGCCAACCTGGGACAGCGGAGCGTCGAGCAGACGAGTCCGCTCAGCGCTCCGCGTATCCGCCAGGTTGAGCCACAGATGACGCTCCTGAACCACGCTAGTGGCCATCACCTGACCAACGGCGCGAGCAGCCACTTTCGTTGCCCGGAGAGCAAGGTCAGTGGCGGACCGCAGTTCTTTAAATGCCGTCGGATCAGTCCCGCCCTCGTGCATGTCTCTGAGCAACTTCGCTTGGAAGACCTGCAAAGTGGTCATAGCATGCAGAGCGGAGGCCGCCTGTCCCGCCGCTCTGTAGGATCGCGCCGCCATAGCAGACGAGAACCCACAGGCTTTGGATGGGTGCTTAGGAGGACCACGGGTGGAAGCGCTCTGTGGACGCAGCTGCATCGCAACAGAGCGCTCCACCGGGGGCATCCCAGTGCACCCACGGGCGGCCCCGCCGTCGAGGGGGGGAAAGGCGGGGGAGAGATCGCGCTCTCGAGTGGACAAAGGAGCCCCCCAAGAGCGCGATAACTCCGCATGCAGCTCGGGGAAAAAAGGTATTGGAGTCGGCCGTGGCTTTGCAGCGGCAGCCTTGTCCAAAAACCAATTATCCATCCGTGAGAGGTCGGGGCAGGATGGAGGTTTCCATTCTAGCCCGATACTCCCAGCGGCTCGAGACAGCATGGCCGTCATCTCGGGATCTGACGCGGACAACGCTGGGACTCCCGAAGGAGGCAACGCAGCCGGATCTTCCTCTCCCGAGGAATCAAGCCCGCCTAGTGATGCTGTGATAGACATCGCATCATCATCTGGGGCGCTGCTCGAAGCAGCCGGTGCCGCCGAAGAGACAACCGACCGAGTCGAACTAGCGCCCGCTGGCTCACGCATTGAGGCGGGAGGTGTGGCCCGAGGAATCGTCGGGGCTTTATCCCACACCGTCACCGTTAGATCGCCCGGTCCCCGGGTCGACGGGCCCCCTTTCGTGAAGGAAGCCGATCGAGTAGGGGGGACCGGGGCTCTCACTCTAGTGAGATCATTGAGCCGCGACCTCAGTGTGGAGATGGTCATGGTCCCACAGAAGGAACATGAGTCATCCACGAACGCTGCTGCTGCATGCTAAATGCCCAAGCAAACAAAGCAGCGTTCGTGACCATCAGATGACGACAGAAATCTACCACATCCAGAAGGGCACGGGCGAACCATCTTTAAAAAGACGTGCCGCGTGCAGCTCTTTTACAGAGAGGAGAGAAATTCACTCTTTCAGCGCTGAGGCTACCAGGGAGAAGCGCAAAGTCTGGCAAACCACTGCACAGATCGCAGGCAATGCAGAATCTCGCTGGGTACCGCCGTCACACCAACACTGAAGAGGACGCTCGTCTCGAAGAGTCTTGAATCAGCTTTGAGGAGTGAAGAGGTTCTCTTGGCTCCGAAGCGAAAACATACTGCGGTTGCGTTCACTTCCTCCTTTTATACTCACGGAGTAGGGCGGAGTACGCTATGCAAATTTCCGCAGCCCCAAGGCATTGCATGCCATTGGCTCGTGTTTAAATACTCGAAGAGGATTGGCTTTCTATGCGAAATCCCCCAATCTCCGTCACTTCTGACGTAACTCGAAGTGACTACGAAAGGGAACAGTAGAACACTATTAATACAGATTCCTGGATTATTTTTCTGCAAGAACCAAAACAAGCAAAGACTGATGATGAGTGCTCTGAGCAAACACCGGAGTCAAGACGCATGAGTGACTTTACTGAGTTCTTCATGTAATGTTGGGCATTTACTGTACGCAGAACTTCTAATAATTTATGTGGATGCCATTTATAAACCTGTTAGATTTTAAAGTTTTAGTTTTGAGATTAATAAAATTTTATGCTTTAACAATGTTATAGCTAATCATTTTTGAGGTGTTTTAAGAGAACATTTTGGGAACAAAAATAAACTTCCGCTAAAAACTTTATAAGAAAGTTAGGGGATAATGTTTTAAAAATGTTATGATTAAACCTTTATAGAAGGTCATCACAAAACATTTTCAGAGTGTTCTTAGAGAATGTTATGCCATCTTTTAAGAGAACATTCTGGGAACAAAAAGAAAACTACCCGCTGAAAATGATATAAGAACGTCAAGGAATAATGTTCTAACAATGTTAGCATTAAACATATTTAAAATGTTTTTAGAGAATGTTATTAGAACTTTTAAGAGAACATTCTGGGAACAAAAAGAAAACTACCCGCTGAAAATGTTATAAAAACATTAGGGAATAATGTTCTAACAATGTTAGCAATAAACATATTTAAAATGTTTTTAGAGAATGTTATTAGAACTTTTAAGAGAACATTCTGGGAACAAAAAGAAAACTACCCGCTGAAAATGTTATAAGAACGTCAGGAAATAATGTTCTAACAATGTTAGCATTTAACATATTTAGAATGTTTTTAGAGAATGTTATTAGAACTTTTAAGAGAACATTTTAGGAACCAAAAGAAAACTACCCGCTGAAAACATTATTAGAACACTGCATGGTAATGTTCTCAGAACATTTTTAGAACAAAAAAATCCTAGCTGGGTCTTTTAAAGTTTGACATGAAGGAAGAGCGTACATGGTTTATGCAAATACTGGGAATATGAAGTGTTTTGAGTGTGGAGATGTCGGGCATAAGCGTTTAGCATGCCCACATAAAGCACAAGCTGATGAAGAAGCCGCTAGACACGCTGGGGAGGCCGTTGGTCCTGTGAATGATCCTGATAAAGTGCAGTCTGTAGAGGAGGAAGAGGATGAGTCTCAGGGAGCTGAGGAAGCTGTTGTTGTAGAGGAAGATGAGCCTCAGGGAGCTGAGGAAACTGTTGTTGTAGAGGAAGATGAGCCTCAGGGAGCTGAGGAAACTTTTGTTGTAGAGGAAGATGTGCCTCAGGGAGCTGAGGAAACTGTTGATTTAAATGAAGAAAATGACAATAAAACTGAGGAAAGTGGGATTGTGAATATGAGTGAAGATAGGGAAACTGTTGCAAGTAATGGAGCAAATGGTGTTGGAAGTGAGAATGCTGGTGATGCAGAAATGAGAGATGAAGATGCGCTTTCTGAGGTTTCAGAAATTGTGACAGAAATTGTGACACAAGTGATTGAAGACACATATTCTTTAGAGGAAATTAATGATTTTCTGGATACAACATTTGGTAAAGTTGTAGAAGTAGAAGATTTCTTTCCAGATGTGGACAAATTTATAATATCAGTGTTGTTCCTGCAAAAAACAGTGAGCTATGAAGTTTTGGATAAAAAGAAAAGATTCAGGTTGAAGAAGATGGTGACGAAGTTGAGGAGAAGGAAGGGGAAAGTTTAGAGAACAGCTTGGATATGAATAAATCACGAGTGGTGTTCTTTACTCTGTGCTCTTTCTTTTCAGTTTCTGTCTTTTTCTTATTTCTCTATATGAATGTGTGGAGAGTGGGGTCATATTAATGGGGGCAGGGACAAGAATAAATTAGCAAAGATCTCAGAGTTTTTAAGAATCTAAAAGGTTAATGTTTGTTTTTTTACAAGAAACGCATACAGACATTGATAATGAGATCGAATGGGGGCTATGGTGGAAAGGAAAATTTGCCTTGAGTCATGACACAAGAAATAGTGCAGGGGTAGCTAGCTATTTTATTTTCTAAAAGTGTGAGTATTGTAAAGGTAGAAGAAATTGTGAAAGGAAGATTACTTTTAACACAAATTGAGTATAATGGAATAGAATCTGTATATCTTAATGTTTATGCTCCTAATAATGGTCCAGAGAGGCTGATATTTTTTATGGAACTAAGAAAAGTGCTAAAAAAATTTGATGATAATGTTTGTCTAATAATCGGAGGTGATTGGAATCGTACAATAGACTTTGTTGTTGATAGGAATGGCGAAGAGCCTCATAGTAAGTCAAGAGATGTATTAAAAAAAGTTATAAATGAATTTCAGTTAACAGATGTATGGAGAACGAGAAATGAAGGAGTAAAGCAGTATACGTGGCTAAGAGTGGTTGATAATAAAATCAGTGGAGCGAGATTGGATAGGTTTTATCTAAAAAAGATATGGAACAACAAGGTAATGAATACTTTTATTAGACCTAATGGCTTTTCAGACCATCATATGGTCACATTAGATATTAATTTGGAAAAAACACGCAGATGTAATTATTACTGGATTTTTAATATTAAATTATTACATGATGTTTCTTTTTGTGAAAAGTTTAAAGTGTTTTGGGATATTTGGAAATTGAAGAAAAATTATTTTGAAAATCTAAGTCAATGGTGGGATGTTGGCAAAACAAATATAAAAATGGTTTGTCAAAACTATGCTTTCCATTCATCAAGTATACTGAAAGCAACAGTGAAAGCTTTACAAAGTGACATTGAGTCCATTGAAAGACAAGCTGTAAATAATAATGAAGTTGTACAGTGTCATGGGTTAAATGAGAAAAGACAAGAATTAAGCTCTCTTCTACATGAGCAAAAGGAGCATTGGTTAGATCACGATACTGTTCTGTAAAGGAAATGGATGCTCCAAGTGCGTTCTTTTTTAACCTTTTTTAAACATGTCCAACAAAAGATGATGTGCCACCTTCGTCGTTTGGACGGATCCGTGACATCAGATCCTACAGAAATGAGGAGAATGGCTGGAGATTTTATAAACTATTATATACAGCTGAGAGTTGTGACATTGACTGCACTAAAGACTGGCTTAAAGACTTACCTCAGCTGGAAGAAGAACAAAAAAAGAGCTGGACGATGTAATAACTTTTCATGAGGTTACAGAGGCGATGAGGCAACTATCTAATGGCAGATCGCCGGGAATTGATGGATTACCGGTGGATTTTTATTGACATTTCTGGGACCTAATAGGACCAGATATATATAAAGTTATTTTAGAATGCATAAAAAAATAATGCACTTCCAATGAGTTGTCGTCGAGCAGTTTTGTCATTACTTCCCAAGAAAGGAGACCTTGGACTGCTAAAAAACTGGAGACCGGTATCACTGTTGTGCCTGGACTATAAGATTGTTTCAAAGGTTTTAGCAAATAGACTCAAGCACTGTCTGGATTTGTTGAAAAAAAATGACCAAACATATTGTATTCCTAAGAGATCTATAATAGATAGTCTTTTTTTAGTAAGAGATATAATTGAATTTAATCAGAAAATTAAGAAGGATCTAGGAGTGTTGTCATTAGACCAAGAAAAAGCGTTCGATCGTGTTGATCATGAATATCTTTTTAAAGTGTCAAAGGGTTATGGATTTGGTGATGTTTTTATTTCATATATTAAGTTGTTTTATTCGAATGTGTATGTGATGGTGAAAGTAGGGGGTGGTTTAAGTGCTCCGATACCTGTGACAAGAGGCATCAGGCAAGGCTGTCCAATCTCTGGACAACTATATAGCCTAATTATCGAAACTCTGTTATGTAGGTTGAGGAAGAACTTAAATGGAACTTTAATCCCTCATGGCAACGGTCATTCTAAGGTGGTTTTATCAGCCTATGCAGATGATATTACAGTTTTTATTACAGAAAAAGAAGATATTGAAATTTTAACAAAAACTATTGAATTGTATGAAAAAGCCTCCTCTGCTAAGGTCAATTGGACAAAAAGTGAAGGTTTTATGATTGGCAATTTGGAAAATTTTCCACAACTTCCAGGAAGGTTGCAATGGAAGAAAGATGGACTAAAGATTTTAGGAGTTTTTTTAGGAAATGATCAATTTCAGAAGAAAAACTGGGAGGGTTTAGTACAGAAGGTGTCTGCCCGATTGTCGAATTGGCGATGGCTATTACCACAATTGTCTTATCGAGGAAGGGTACTGGTAGTAAACAATCTGGCTGCTTCTATTCTGTGGCACAGGACTATGGTCATGGAGCCACCAGAGGAACTGATCTCCAGTATACAAAAAGAAATCGTGAAGTTTTTCTGGGATGGACAACATTGGCTGCGGGCTGCCGTGTTATACCTACCAGTGCAAGAAGGCGGGCAAGGACTGGTGGATGTGAGAAACAGAGTCCGTGGTTTCAGGATACAAGCTGCACAGAGATTTCTGTATGACAAAGATGTGCTGTGGGGAAAGACTGCAAGTGCGATCATGAGGAGAGTTGGTGGCTTAGGACTGGATAAACAACTCTTCAGAAATGAACTTGTCTGAGCTCACTGTGTTTTACAGGACTATGTTGCAAACATGGAGAATTGTTATAAGAGCAGAACGGAATATGGACAATCTTGAACTTTGGGCACCAGAGGAACCACTATTTTTTAATCCATTGATACAAACCAGAATATTGACTTCTGTGACTGTACGACAATGTCTAATAAGGAATGGAATTGTAAAGCTGGATAATTTATTGAATGATTAAGGATGGAAACCGAGCGATGAACTTCAAGAAGCAACAGGATTGAGATCTTCACGTCTGGTGTCAAAACTAAAGGAGGAAATAAACAACGTATTGCCAAGTGGGTACAGAAGTTTTATTGCGCAAAAAAGACATGAGAACAACCAGGACAAGGGGGATAATGTGCAATTTCCAGAACTGGTCATTTCTCCAGCAATGAAGGAGGATGATGAAGAGGAAATGGTCGATACCATTCTGTCCTTCTGGAATCATCAGTTTTGTTCCTTTAAAAGCATTTCGAAGAAGGAAATATACAACATTACAGTAAAGGCCATGCATCAGGACTCCTTTAGAAAACAGAAGGTTTCAAAGTGGCCAGATTTGTTGAGGCCAGACTTCCTGACAAGAGACAGGTGGAGGGCCCTATATAACCCTCCTATAGAGAAGCGCTCTGGCGATCTACAGTGGAGGATTATTTATGGGGCGATAGCAACAGACGGACATGTGGCACACCTGAACTCAGCGGTAAAGGGAGAATGTCGATTTTGTGGGAAAAAAGAGGATTTGGAGCATTTGTTTTTAAAGTGCGAGAGATTAAAAGGTATGTTTAATTTGATTGGGAGTTGGTTTAGAAAATTTGATGACGAGTTTTCGGAAATGGTGTTTATTGGAGGAATCAAATATTCATTTTTAAAAAGGAAAAAAAATGTGTCTATTAAATTACATAATAGGAACGGCCAAACTGGCAGTGTGGAAAACACGAAAAAATAAAGGTCTAAATTTAGCAACCATAGATCCTGAAGAGATGTGCAAGAGGCTTGTAGCGGGGAGGCTTAATATTGAATTTGCGTATTATAGATTGACAAATAATTTATTTGGTTTTGGTGAGATATGGTGTATTGATGAAGTGTTATGTATGCTGCAAGAGGATCAGTTTGTTTTGAAATTTTTTTTTTAATGTCTTTTATAATAAGAGTATAAAATGGTTTTATGATGAGGCTTACTTTGTTTATAATCTTGAAGTAAAAATGTATAAATAAAGGTATTGTTAAACCTCTCTCTCTCTCTCTCTCTCTCTCTCACACACACACACACACACAGAGTTCTGTCACACACACACACACACACACACTTCAGCGCGCGCGCCTCTCCCTCAAGCTGGAGTGCGTGTCTGCGCGCGATAGAGGCAGGGTGACAGAGAGAATCGTCCCCCTCCCCACACAGACACACGCACACACACAAGAGACTTTCAGAGAGAGGGAAAGAATCTCAGAATACATAGCTATTCAAACCACAATATCTGATTTTCTGTTGGTCCAAGCTAATAATAATACATTAAAAGTTGTCTGGCTTGAGGAGTACAATATACATACCGATTTTTGTAACTCTCGATAAAACTAGCAACCCCACTTTTGTCAAAAGTTGGCACTACTGAGCCCTCACCACACCCGTTTCTGAAACTTTGCACATGTCTACTGGCTAATAAATGTGATGTGTCTGAGGAGTTTCATGCAATTTCAAGCATGCCAAGAGTCTCAAAAACATTCTAAAAGAATGGTAAAGTTTGATGCGTTGCCACAGCAACAGGATCAAAGATATCAAGAATCCATTCACAGGTCTACATCTGCCGTATGTTTACATTATACAGATGAAGTTTGAAGCAAATCGGTTTAAAATAAGAGGGTGATTTCAAAGCATAATGAAAGTGACACACTTCCTGCTGCCAGTTGGTGGCGCTATAAATTTGACTCACAATAGTCACATCCATGTGATCGGCCCCTTACAGTGAACACACTGCTGAAGTTTCATCAAGATCAGTTGATGTATGCTGAAGTTATGACACACTTCCTGTTTCATGTTTCTCGCCATAATTTCGTTTCCTTCTCGCCACGGCCAAACCGTTCGAGATATCAAAAATCCCCTCACAAATTTTTATCCTCAATGTCTTGACTTCACGCTGACCGAGTTTCGTCGAATTTGGATCAGAGCTCTAGGAGTATTTCAAATTCTACATGTGTACCGAGTTTCATATTATTACATGCAAGCGTGTTTGATTTATGGACCAAGTTTTCAGACCACGTTCCAGGGTACCATCTTCAGCCCGGCCCTGATGGCCGCGGGTTCTGACCTGTGTGCAAAGTTTCAAGAGTTTTCTAGCATGTTAAGGGCCCTAAAAGTGCCCAAAAGGTAGTAAAATAATAATAATACGTAAGAAGAAGAAGAAGAAGAAGAAGAAATAATCCTAAGGAAAACAATAGGGCCTAAACCCTGAAATAATCAACCCTCCATTGGCGTGATAGACTGTTGATATGAGGTGTTTGTGCTGATATGCTGCATTTAGTTTAAGCCTAACTTGACAATGTGCATTATGGCCAAACATCTCTACGTTGGTCATGTCTGTCCAAAGGAACAGGGTACTCGTCTTATAACACATGATGTACTCGTTACATTGTAAGAAGAATGGCATCTACACTAATGTTTCAGTAGTATTTCTGTTTATTCTGAGTCAGCCGGATTCGAGCCGGATCCAGAACAAATGGTGGACCTGCGCATAGACATGACCACACTGCATGATGTAGTCAGCTGGATCCGGGCCGTATGCAGATCAGATGGAGGACCTGCACCTAGACAAGACCACAACGTATTCCTGAAGTGTCAGCAGAGATTGTGTCAACCAGACTCTCCCCTGTGAAGACCTCATCGACACGACAGCCATCGGCACCGATCCTCAACAAACCGTTCTTCAACCAGATAGAAGTAGATAAATATTCTAAATATTCCAGTCCAATCTGACGTCTGACCTATTATGTTGCCTGAATAATTATACATTGTTTGTTGGTGGACCAGAGGAGAACTGTTTTTTTTTTTTTCCATTCTGTCACCTGATGGAGTTTTGCTTCCTTGCTACTGTCGCTGTTGATGGCTGTCGTGTCGGAACTTTGTTGCTTTTGGCTTGTTAGTTGGGGACACTTAATATTCAACAATATTTTTGATCTGCCTGCATTGACACCAATATATGAGAACTGAACTGAGCTGTACGATTACATCACTGTTTTCTCCAGAGCCACTACAGTATATATAAACGAACTAAATGAATAAAAGTTTTACAACAAAAATACACCATCAATGAACTGTTGCTGGTGTTGATGGCAACATATAGATATGTTTTCGCTTCAGAGCCAATAGCATTTCTTCACTCCACAGGCCATTCTGAGATCTTATCTTCACTGTTGAGCAGCTTTGAGCAGATGAGCAGCTTTGATGAGCTGTGTGTTGCCACCAGCCTCGCTCTCCTGGCGACAGTGGCGGCGCCAGGGGGGGTCTTGGGGGGTCTTAAGACCCTCCCAAAGAACGCTGTGACCCCCCATTCGACCCCCCACCCACTTCCTGATTAAAAAATATGCAGGATAAAGATTTAAAAATGTTTCTCTTCAAACTAGGCAGAACAATAATCATAAATAATTTATTCGACATATAAAATATATTAACACAAGAATCAATGCCACGCCCCATGAACGTCGCTGCTACACCTTGCGTCATTAGGGACTTTGTGTTCAAGGCGCTACCGAGCTGCAACGAAGCTAAAAATGGATCGCTTTATATAATGAGAGCTGACGGAAATTATAGCAATAGGAGTGAAAATATACCTGTTGCCGTGGAGGGCGAGGCCTGCTTGATGGAGACTGGAGAGTTAAGAGGAAAGAAGTAGACACAGGAGGAGACTGGAGACTTAAAGGGTTAGTTCGGTATTTTACTCCTAAAGCCCTGTTTTAAGATCGTTGCTGATGAAATAGAATACAAAATCATAATAAAATTGCTGTAAAAGATGCCTTCCATGGTTTTATATCGTAGTTTTGTCCCAAGTCAAGTCAATGTAGTTGTACAAAAACTATTTTAAAACCTTTTGGAAAACATCTTTTGCAGCGATTTTTGCGTGAGCATTTCAGTGAACACCCCAGACCACTCATTGAGTTTCACGTCTTTGTAAACGAAAGTTTATGCGTTTTATGAATGATTGTTCCAGTGCTTACACAAGTTCTCGGGACAGCAGTAGCTAATTTGACCAAATTTCAATCTTAACCGTTCTATTTCATCAGAAACTATCTTAAAACAGGGCTTTAAGTGTAAAGTAGGGCAATCAAAAGGTGGTGAGAGTATGAGAATAGATACTATTTTGTGTTTTGTTCATTGTTGTGCTTGAAATAAACTGCATCTTTTTCATGAACATTTTCTCTGCTGCTTTATTCATCCATGTTCGTATGTATCAACCCCCAGCCACCACTACTGACTCCCTCTGAAATTACAACCAATCATCACATTTTGTAAATATGTTTTCTGTAATGGGTGTGGTGTGGCTATGGCAATTAAAGTTCGAGCATATTGTTTGCAAACCGAAATTAATTAAAAACAAAGTAGTTGATATGCTGTGTTGTTTTTGTTGTTAAGTAGCAGTAATATGCAGTTATTAGCCGTGTCAACTGTATTTTTTTGTTGGTTTTCATGAGACCCCCCCTTGAAATGACCAGGACCCCCCATTGCCCCCCCAATCAAAATTGTCTGGAGCCGCCACTGCCTGGCGATGAAGGTGACTGCACACTCCTTGGGCCAGGTGATGTCCTCTAATGTGGTCCAGGAGAGACACCTCTGGCTGAGCCTGGTCGATATGCTAGACGCTAAGCGAACACTGAACTTTGCTCGATGCTCCCATATCCCAGGCTGGCCTCTTCGGCGGCACGGTTGAGGACTTTGCACAACAGTTCTTAACCACCTAGAAGCAGGCCGAGGCCATAAAACACATTCTACCCCAACGACCTGCTACTGCCTCTACCCAGCCGTTGGCACAGATGCCTCAGCCTGCTCGTCACCAAGGATGCCCTCCTGCGGCCCCTACCCCTCCCAATTGGCCCCAGCAAAAGGCTTCTCCCGGACCAAGCTGTGGAGGTGGTCACAGGAAGGCATACCAGCTCCGCTCCCCGCTAAATGCTAGGCCAAGGAGCGCTCCTGAGACATGCTGCTCAGAGACGGCACCCAGTTCTTTCCAGGAGAGGGTAGCAGGTCCTCTCCTTCCCCCGGGGGAGAGTCTTTTGTTTTCCACTTCCTGCTCGCCCTGACAACCCATTGCAAGCCACTCTCCTCGCAACTCTACGGTCGGTGGCAATGCCCCTGTCATGAGTGCAGAGGTTGCTACGCAACTGGCAAAAGGTGTGATCGAGATTGTCCCTCCAGCCGAAATGAGGTCCATCTTCTACAGCCCATACTTCATTGTTATGACCAATCCTAGGCCGATCCTCTTGAACTGTTCCCTTCACAGGCTTCTGTTCAAGATGCTCATGGCCAAATGCATTTTTCAGTGTATGCGGTCGCAGGGTTGGTTTACAGTGATCTTCATGCAGTGACTTTCATGTCCTCATTCTTTATCAACACAGATCATTTCTACGGTTTCCTTTCGAGGGGAGGGCATACCAGTACGTGATCCTCCCATTCGGGGTAGCCCTGTCTCCTTGCATCTTTACAAAGGTAGTCGAGGCAGCCTTTGTTCCACTACGGCAACGACTGGCTGATCCTAGCTCACTCTCGAGACCATGTTTGCGAACACAGGGACCTTGTGCTCCGGCACCTAGCCCGTCTGGGCCTTCGGGGGTTAACTGGGAGAAGAGAAAACTTTGCCCTGTGCTGAGGATCTCTTATTTCTGTATGGAAATCGACTCGGTCGCCATGTGCGAGCAGCTTACAAGCAAGCGTGCGCAGTCTCTGCTGACTAACTTGAGACAGTTGGAGGACAAGAGTACGGTTCCACTGAAGTTATTACAGAGGCTCCTGGGGCATATAGCATCCACAGCCACAGCAACGCGCTCAGACTGCTTTATTTGAGACCGCTTCAGCACTGGCTTCGCAATCGAGTACTGAGGTGGGCATGGCATCAAGGCAAGTTCCGGGTACCAGTTACTCCGACCTGCCATCAGACCTTCACCCCGTGGTCGAAACTCACTTTTCTATGCTCCGGAGTGCTCTTTGATCGTGTTTCCAGGCATGTTGTTGTCTCAACAGATGCCTCTGCCACAGGCTGGGGGCGTTATGTGCAGTGGACATGCTGGACCTCAGCGCCTTTGGCCTTTCAATTGCCTCGAGTTGCTGGCAGTACACGTTGGTCTGCACCACTTTCTGGCGCTGCTCAAGAACCAACACGTACTAGTCCGCTCAGACAATACCGTGACAGTACCGTACAGTAGCATAATTGTGCAGCTGATGAGATCTCACAGTTCATCCTCTTCCTGGAGAATGGCCGACATCCCCAGTCGGTTCAGCTGATTTGGGATCAGTTCGGGGTAGACCTGTAGACCTTTTTGCTTCCCACAACTCGTCCCATTGCTCCATAATTATGCGTTTCCCCCAGTGAGCAGAGGAGAAGGTCATATTGGTTGTGCCTCATTGGCCCATCCGAACCTGGTTCTCCGAACTTGTACTCCTTGAGACAGAACCTCCCTGGCCAATTCTGAGGAAGGACCTTCTTTCTCAGAAATGGGGCACCCTATGGCACCCTCGTCCCGATCTTTGGAACTTCCACGTGTAGCTCCTGGACGTGACGAGGCAGGTTTGAGTACCCTACCAACAGTGGTGGTGGCTACTGTAGAGACTCTGTTTTGGGTCTGATCAAGGGGGAATTTGCATATCATAATTAATAATTGATAATTAATAATTATTCATACAGGTTTGGATCAGACCAGTCTTACATGTTAATAAATCTCCCATTAAGGGAGGCTTTGTCAATTTTACCTGCATGCATGCATGTGTGTCTCTACAATTAACCACAAATTAATCGTAATTAATTACACAGACCACGTTTTACAAGACAAGTAAAAATAATTAGCTCAATTAATTTATAGAGTTTGTGAAAACAAATTCTGTGGCCACAAGAATTAGTGTTCCTGCTCTATAAAAACATACCCTTTAAGGTATCTCTGATTAGATTTGTAGCTTTTGATCGACATTTCAGGGACTTGGAAAATGAGCAAAGAGGCAGTATTTCAATCAAAATTTAATATATTGCATTTAATAAGGCAACTACTTAAGCATTTACTACGTTACAATGATACCTGTATTTACAAACATTAAAACACAAACTAAGACGACGCGGGGCGTTTAGACAATGGGTACACGTGTAGAATTGGGTTAGAGAGAGAGAGAGAGAGGGGGAGGGAGAGACAGAGAGGAGAGACAGAGTTGGTACAATTTCTCCTCGACATCAACCTTTCTGACACAACACGAAAACACATTCTTAATGCTCTGAAACAGGGTAACCCAAATTTACTTGCATGTGGAAGGGTTCTCTCATGTGTTGCTGCGTTCCTTGAGCAGCCCGGTCGGTTGGAGGTGCTTTCCTGCGCGCGCGGGTCACGTGGAGCACGGCCACGGCGTTCTTGCATGGCCCGTCCCGGCGCGTGCATGGTTAGTCGCGTGCGCGTGGCTCCTTTGTTCCGTGGGGAGTCACGTGATGCGGCGCGAGTCTTTGAACAGTGGTTGGACCTCTTTGAGGTGACGTTACCCAAGGAAATAGTTCGGCAAAGTCCGCTTCCTTTCCTGGGAGGCGAACTTGGTAGTAAACTTAAAGAAGAGATGAACTTTAGACGAACAAAAGAAAAGATCCAGGGTCAGATCAGATTCCCGTGAGGGTTACATTCTCCTGACACGTTGGGTTTCCAGGGAGAAGAGAGNTGATTCATAATCGTCTGTACTCTGTACTGAGCTGCTTCTTGTCAATCACTGCATGCTGTATGCTTTTCGAATCAGTACTGTGACATCATACACCAATCGTCTGTACTCTGTAGAGAGCTGTTTCAAGTCAATCACTGTGTGCTGTATGCTTTCGAATCAGTACTGTGACGTCATACACCAATCGTCTGTACTCTGTAACAGGCGCGGATTTATGGGCGGCCAGAGTGACAGGTGTCCCACCCAAACAGATTAATAAAAACAATTTAAATGTTTAATTTTCATAATAATAATGAATTAAGTTTGGCCATACGGCCCGCCCAACACTTTATATGATATGACAAGCGCTGAGCGCGTCCATCTCTGGCTCAGCGCCAGCGAGCGCACAGTTTGAATCTGGCAGTGATGTCATGTCACTGTACATATTTTGTCCAGACTTCGACACCCTTGCAAGGAGAGTAGACGAGGCTCATTGTTCACATGAACACCATGACTTGGTAAGACAAAGAATAGGGCCCGTTCACAGATCGCTTCTTTTGCGCACTCAAGTTTGTCATTTCAAATGTACGTTCTCATAATGGAAGCAACGTTGTCGCGCGGTCAGGCGTCTGATTGACTCGTCAAACGCGTGCGTTTCGACAGCCAAGGGACGCGCGATTTGCCATAAAATATAACATCTTGACCATATTTAATGTTAACATATATTGCATAAATATTTGTATGTGTGAATATGACAAATATTATGCCCAGAGCTTTCAATCATTTTTTCATGTATTCTTCGGATGTTCATGCCTATTCCAGGCGTTGTAAAGATTTGTATCTTGCCTTTTGTAGAACTACAGCTAATCAATCTACACTGAAATACAGAGGGAATTCCCTCTGGAATCATTTGGACCCTGTTTTAAAGACTAAAATCACTATAAACACTTTTAAAAGAGAGCTGAAAAAATGTTAACATATAATTAAGTTTATTTTGTTAATTTGTTGTATTAACATGATTGATGTATTGATTATATTGTCTTGCTTGATCATGTAATTTTATGTCCATTTTAGTGAGATTTTGGGGAAGTGGTTTTATAAGACCTTATGGTCTTCTCACTTTCTCCCGCACAGTTTATTCTTTTTTTTCCGTTAATGGACTTGTAAAGTTGTATTTTAAATGTTATATGTGCAAATAAATAAAATCTAAAAGCTCGCGTTCTTAACGTGCGCTTTGTGGTCACGGAAAATGCGCATGAGAAACTCCCGGTTTTGCAGCAAAACGTGTGTCCTCGACGTGTGATCTGATATTTAAACGAGATGTTTCTGTCTGCAGGTGTTTTTATGCTATATTAACAGCCAGTGTCTTATTATTCGAATTAATTGAATTTATTGATCGAGTTTAGGAATTTAAAATGAAAGATGAAGCATACATTTAATAATATTGGGGGATGGATGCCCTTTAACGGTGCAGAAATTACAATATGGTGATTTAAATATCAAAGCTGATTGATCACTCATGAGAATATTGTTTCAGAATAAAAAAAATAAAATATAAAAAATGCTTTCAAATCAGTACTGATTTTTTTTCTTTTTTTTCTTCTTTCAAATCAGTACTGATGTCAGGCGTTAAAAAAATAAAAAAATAAAAAATAAAAAATAAACTAAAAAAAAATGTGTTTGTTTCCGGTTTCCGACCGACCCTGTCAATTTATGTGCGACCCCAAATTATTTTATGAGCTTGGGGAAGAAATAATAAAAATTAAATAAATACACAAATAAAAAACTCTGAGGCGAACTATTAATTTACGTTTTTGTACAGCTCCGTCTTTTTATAGCACGCGATGTAAGATGCATCTTGTCCTCCAGCAATCTATTAACAAACGAGGCAGATATCGTTCGTCAAACTGAACTATAATACATATTATACAAGTCTTTTTTTGTAATTTGGGATATTTTTATTCATATTCGCACACATACAAATACATGCATTCATAGGCATGCACACACCACATACTAATACCTCCATCCGCCTATAGTTTTATAAAAAATCATCCCATCATGATCCAATCATGATCCCAATCACATCTTCTGCTGTCTAGCACTTCTTTCGCCATGTATTTGTTCGTTTCTTTCATTATTTTATGCAATCCAAAACACTCTAACCTGCCGCGGTTCGTAGAGCCCGTCTAACTTGACCGCTTTTCCGGGACAAATGGATTTTTGAAGGACAAGTAGGCTAAAAGAGAATTTTACTCGCCCCAACGGACAAGTAGCCTGAACATCAATAACAAACAAAAAAATAGCTAGGGAATCACTAAACCGAGAGAATTATTCTGATTTTATTACATTTATTGCAAGTTGCGATCGATTGTGGATAATAAATGTAGCAGGCCTACTGTATTACTGATGGTAAGGTTGCGCTGTTGACGCTCGCGCAGAGAAATCTACACACATGAGCGGAGCACACACACACAGTTAACAACATACTCTGCCTATAAAAAATCTAAATGTGGAGTTTTTATATTTTAACATATGTTAAGCACTAAGCAGCCTCAATTATTTTTCCTGAATACCATCACGATTGAAAAAGTGACATTGATTTCCTACAACAGTTCAATAAACAGTTAAGATTAAGTCACTTACTGTTTATAAGCAATATTGGGTCGGGTGTTTTTGTTCCATTTCAGCAGCGAAAATAGTTCCAAAGAAAAGTCACAGCAGAACCACGAAGCATCTCACAGGAACTCATCCTGTTTTCATTACTGAATGATTCAGCATTTTGAACGAATCGGTTGAGTCAAGGATTCAATGACCCATTCATAAACATCAAGGCTGCGTCCAAAACCGCATACTCAATGAGTAGGTACTTAATTTCAATAAGTACTTACTCAACGAGCGCTAAAAGAGTAGGTACTTTATAGCCAAATCTCGTTGAGTATGAATGAGAACCGGACATCTGCCATGTTGACGTTATCATGTGACCTACTACGACGCGTTATCATCATATCACAAGCGCAAAGAAATGAACAGCGACACGTTTAATTCTTCTATCTATAAATATCTTGACATTGATGAAACTTTCTCATTTTGTTGTGGTGTTGTTGAAGAAACAGCTGATATTTTTTTATTAAGAAACCCCCAAATCGTCACCTCTTGAATATATGTTGTTAATTTCTTTATTTTATACCCAAAACGTTTCTCCTTTAAGTTTTCCTCCTTTTCTTGATGAATTTACCTCGTTTCATCCCTCAGACCTATAACAACAAAACAACAACATTTTTCATGTATTATGAAGAACTATTTAAAGATATTTAGCCTTGTTATTGTTCCTTTTTCCTGTATTATGATGTAAACAAACCAATGATCTTTATGTTTTCTGTTTTGTCATTATGACTATTATGGTATCTTTCCATGATCTTGTATGTAATACGTTTATAAGTTTAAATTATGAGTGACAGGTGTACTAACACTTCATAACATCAGTGACTCGACAGCACAACCTAGAACAGTTTTCCTCTGCGTTTGTAATGTCTGCACAAAGGAGACGGGCAGCTGCTCGAAGATCTCTTTTGGAGAAAACTGTTGATTTTATACTCGAAAAATGTAAGTATCACTCCTTAAAAATTAATATTACCTCAGAATGAATTGCATTGTTAGCCCACCCCAAAACTTAAACAAAATAATAATATTAAATGCTGACCAATACTTAATTATATAACTTTTTTATATACTAAAAATATAATTTAATATAACAAGCAAAATGTAATTTGTTTTGTCATATGACAGTTATGCATGAATAAATTTATATTCATAAATGCAGTGAAACATCTCAATTATCAGTCAATCGATGAATTAATGGATACATTAATTAAATAATTCAATTTTATATACTGACAACAATAATAAAAATGAATAAATGAGTAAAAGAACAAATAAAAGTAACCATCACAATAAACAAATGCATTATACAAGTCAACAACACATGAAACAAAGCTTTATTCAAACTACAAGCATGTATTTACAGGGCTGAACACCACATCCTAATGCCGTCTCAACACAGCGGTTCCCATTCTGCGTCTTTATTCTGATGAATTCACCAGAGGGGACTGTGCCTTCGTCCCGGAGCTTGTTGCTGCGCTGCGCTTCACAATCTGAGGCAATAAGGGCAGGTGGAGAGATAGAGGGTCTTGTAAGGGCAGGTGGAGAGATGGAGGGTCTCGTAAAGGCAGGTGGACAGATGGAGGGACTCATAAGGGCAGGTGGAGAGATGGAGCGTCTCATCCATGGCACCACTTCCAGGATGCAGCTCTAGGCTCCTCATCCTCAGTGCTCACACCAATCTGCAGACATTTCAGATCCTACAAAAATGCACAAACATTATACAAAAGCAGTAATTTTAACACAATGTCATTTGATTTATGTATTAAAAATAACCTTACTTTATATTTGAGTAAAATCCCTAAAACAAATGCTGCCATCATCTTTCCTTGCAGGTCTTGCTCCACCACAAAAGCTATGCAGCAAATGCACAGAAATCAAGAATCAGAAAAGTGTTGTAATTTCTCTACTTGAAATTTGTACAATAATTCAAATAAACTACAATTTAAGATTGAATAGATTTTGTTATCCATTTCTGTAGTATACTCACTCAGAGCCTTTCATGACAGCATTCAGCATCATGAGCCTCTCTCCACCGGATAAACACACGTGTGTTCTTCTGTCCCTGTAACATACAGACAAGATTCACATTACGAGCTCAACACTGAATTTACATGCTGAGGTTGATGTGTTAACTCACTTTTAATCCAACTTAAATGTTCCTCAATATATCAACACTAATAAGGGACAAATTAAATATAACATATTTAGTTACTTTATAGATTTGTTTATTTACCTTATTTACAGTACATTTGTGTAATGTAAGTAGTGTTGACAACAGTGAATTATCCTTCATATTAATAGCACACATAACGTTACATCACTCAGATGTATTTTTCATGTTGGGATGTGCTCATCTGCAATACTTAAACAATATTTTCATTTCAGATGTAAATAGACATTTTAAATAAGCGTATTTAAGATGTAACGTTATATGGTTATGTAAATCCATTTTAGAAACTTACGTGTAGCGTACTTACTGGAGCTCCCCAGTTTAACTAACTAATAAAACATGTGTTTACAGCAAAATCACAACTATACTATACTGTCTAAGTCCTTTAGACCTTCAACAGTTAAAACGTTTACTCTATAGTAGTTTAACACATACGATTTAAACACAAGAAACCGTGTTTACTCACATTTGAAAACCCCTGCTGATCTCCGATGTTGATAATGACGTATGCTCTCCCGTGGCCTCCTGGGATAGAAGAGTATCCATCGGATGAACACTCAAAAATCGGGGCGAAAGCAGGAGATCATCCGGGAACTTCTCGCCTACTCTTTTATGAGTACTGAGGTTTCGGACATACTACTCCTTTCAAATACTGTTTCCCCCTACTATATAGTACGAAAGTAGGAATATTCGGACGTACTATAAGTATACGTATGCCCGAATCTCGCGATAATTAGTACGTCACTCTGGTAATTCTCGCCTACTCTTTTATGGATACTAAGGATTTGGACATACTTATTCGCTCGCCTACTGCTTTTTCCATACTATATAGTAGGGAAGTATGCGGTTTCGGACGCAGCCCAACTGTCTCATTCTTGAATGAATCAACCGTTTGAACAAATCGTTTGAATTAATGAATCAATAACTCACTCATTTATACGGCCGCCTGCCGCCACCTATTGGCTGTTTAGTGTTATGTTTATAAGTAGCCTAGTATAATTCTTTTCAATATTTCTTATTTGCACATTTAAATCAATTTCATAACATTATTTTATGAAATTGTAATTTTTCAGTGTAAATGATTTAATTTCATCAGCCCTACCTAGGGTAACAGTATGCTTCATCTTTCATTTTAAATTCCTAAATTTGATCAATAAATTCAATTATTTAGAATAATAAGACACTATAGGGCATTTAATAATATTGGTGGATGGGGATGCCCTTAAAGGTGCATATATTACAATTTGCCTTTTTAAATATCAAAGCTGATTGAACACTGATGAGAATATTGCTTCAGAATAAAAAATAAATACATTTTAAAAATCCGGACAAGCAACTTTTTTACTCGGACAAGTGATTGACAGATTTACTTACTTGTCCGGAGGACAAGCACGTGAAAAGGCTTAAGGGGATAGTTCACTTTGAAATTAATTTTTGATATGTTTTAGCTTAACTCAAGGGCATCCAAGATGTAGGTGTCTTTGTTTCCACAGCAGTTTCAATTTTGATATTTTTAGGTTTGACTATCCCTTTAATGTCGAGCCCTGAATAATTTCCTACCCATCCCTTGCTGCCACTGAAAAAAAAAAAAAAAAAAATTACCTACCGACCCATGACCTCAACTGACAACCAACCGGAACCAAATTTTTTTTTTTTTTTAGGCCTCGTACACCAAACGTCTGTACTCTGTATTGAGCTGCTTCATGTCAATCACTGTATGCTGTATGCTTTCGAATCAGTACTGTGATGTCATACACCAATCGTCTGTACTCTGTACTGAGCTGCTTCATGTCAATCACTGTATGCTGTATGCTTTCGCAACCCGGTCTCATCCCAAATCGTCGGTCTCATCCCAAAAAGTCATATAACTGACGTTTTGGGACGTATTTTGACCATACGTCAATATCCGCCTTTTTAGGGCCCCCTTAAACGTCGGTAGATGGCGATCCCGGGCCGTCATACAACTGACGCTTTACCTTTAACGTCAGTTAGGTGACGGGTTAGGTTTAGGGTTAAGTTTAGGTATGGGGTAGAGTTAGGATCCCATAACCTCATCTACCGACGTTTAAGGGGGCCCTAAAAAGGCGAATATTGACGTATGGTCAAAAGACGTCCCAAAACGTCAGTTATATGACTTTTTGGGATGAGACTGTGTTAGCTTTCAAATCAGTACTGTGATGTCATACACCAATCGTCTGTACTCTGTACTGAGCTGCTTCATGTCAATCACTGTATGATGTATGCTTTCGAATCAGTACTGTGATGTCATACAATCGTCTGTACTCTGTACTGAGCTGCTTCATGTCAATCACTGCATGCTGTATGCTTTCGAATCAGTACTATGACGTCATACACCAATCGTCTGTACTGTAACAGGCGCGGATTTATGGGCGGCCAGATTGACAGGTGGCCCACCCAAACAGATTATTAAAAACAATTAAAATTTTTAATTTTCATAATAATAATGAATTAAGTTTGGCCTTACGGCCCCCCAACACTTTATATGATATGACAAGCGCTGAGCGCGTCCATCTCTGGCTCAGCGCCAGCGAGCGCACAGTTTGAATCTGGCAGTGATGTCATGTCACTGTACATATTTTGTCCAGACTTCGACACCCTTGCAAGGAGAGTAGACGAGGCTCATTGTTCACATTGGTAAGACAAAGAATAGGGCCCGTTCACTGATTGCGCACTTAATTTTGTAATTTCAAATGTACGTTCATAATGGAAGCAACGTTGTCGCGCGGTCTGGCGTCTGATTGACTTGTCAAACGCGTGCGTTTCGACAGTCAAGGGACGCGCGATTTGCCATAAAATATAATATCTTGACGACATTTATAAAATATAACATCTTGACCATATTTAATGTTAACATATATTGCATAAATATTTTTATGTACAAGTATGTGTGAATATGACAAATATTATGCCCAGAGCTTTCAATCATTTTTTCATGTATTCTTCGGATGTTCATGCCTATTCCACTAGGCGTTGTAAAGATTTGTATCTTGCCTTTTGTAGAACTACAGCTAATCAATCTACACTGAAATACAGAGGGAATTCCCTCTGGAATCATTTGGACCCTGTTTTAAAGACTACAATCACTATAAACACTTTTAAAAGAGAGCTGAAAAAAATGTTAACATATAATTAAGTTTATTTTGTTAATTTATTGTATTAACATGATTGATGTATTGATTATATTGTCTTGCTTGATCATGTAATTTTATGTCCATTTTAATGAGATTTTGGGGAAGTGGTTATATAAGACCTCATGTCTTCTCACTTTCTGCCGCACAGTTGTTGTTTTTTTTTTTCCGTTAATGGACTTGTAAAGTTGTATTTTAAATGTTATATGTGCAAATAAATAAAATCTAAAAGCTCGCATTCTTAACGTGTGCTTTGTGGTCACGGAAAATGCGCATGAGAAACTCCCGGGTTTGCAGCAAAACGTGTGTCCTCGACGTGTGATCTGCTATTTAAACGAGATTGTTTCTGTCTGCAGGTGTTTTAGGTTAACAGCCATATATTGTCTTATTATTCGAAATAATTGAATTTATTGATCGAATTTAGGAATTTAAAATGAAAGATGAAGCATACATTTAATTATATTGGGGGATGGATGCCCTTTAACGGTGCAGAAATTACAATATGGTGATTTAAATATCAAAGCTGATTGACCCTATCTCACGACCAATTCGTACGAATTCGTACGAGTGATTAAAAAGTGGCTAATTCGTACTAATTCGTACGACCTCACTCGTGCGAATTCATACGATTTGTCTAAACCCACGTGACGGTTATGTTTAGGGGCGGGGTCAGGGGTAGGTCATTCGTACGAATTCATACGAATTGGCTAATTCGTAAAATATGTACGATTTAGCAAAAATCGTACTAATTTGTACGACTGAGGTCGTATGAATTGTTACGAATTAGCCACCTCGTAAAATTCGTACGAATTCCCGTGAGATCGGGTTGGATTGATCACTCATGAGAATATTGTTTCAGAGTAAAAAAAAAATAAATAAAAAAAATGCTTTCAAATCAGTACTGATGTCATACACCAATCGTCTGTACTCTGTACTGAGCTGCTTTATGTCAATCACTGTATGATGTATGCTTTCAAATCAGTACTGTGATGTCATAATCGTCTGTACTCTGTACTGAGCTGCTTCTTGTCAATCACTGCATGCTGTATGCTTTCGAATCAGTACTGTGACATCATACACCAATCGTCTGTACTCTGTAGAGAGCTGTTTCAAGTCAATCACTGTGTGCTGTATGCTTTCGAATCAGTACTGTGACGTCATACACCAATCGTCTGTACTCTGTAACAGGCGCGGATTTATGGGCGGCCAGAGTGACAGGTGTCCCACCCAAACAGATTAATAAAAACAATTTAAATGTTTAATTTTCATAATAATAATGAATTAAGTTTGGCCATACGGCCCGCCCAACACTTTATATGATATGACAAGCGCTGAGCGCGTCCATCTCTGGCTCAGCGCCAGCGAGCGCACAGTTTGAATCTGGCAGTGATGTCATGTCACTGCACATATTTTGTCCAGACTTCGACACCCTTGCAAGGAGAGTAGACGAGGCTCATTGTTCACATGAACACCATGACTTGGTAAGACAAAGAATAGGGCCCGTTCACAGATCGCTTCTTTTGCGCACTCAAGTTTGTCATTTCAAATGTACGTTCTCATAATGGAAGCAACGTTGTCGCGCGGTCTGGCGTCTGATTGACTTGTCAAACCCGTGCGTTTCGACAGCCAAGGGACGCGCGATTTGCCATAAAATATAACATCTTGACCATATTTAATGTTAACATATATTGCATAAATATTTGTATGTGTGAATATGACAAAATATTATGCCCAGAGCTTTCAATCATTTTTTCATGTATTCTTCGGATGTTTGTCACAGGTCGAGGGGAGGAACGCTCGGGTGACCAACCACCCCCCCTCTAACCGAGTCACCACCGTGAGGAGCCGACACCACAGGCACACAACAGAGGACCACAGAGACAGAGACAAGTTTCAAAGGAGTAACAATCTTTATTAAACCAAGGGTTTCTCACAGTTTAAGATACTCTCAGTGGTGCTGCAGACTTCCGGACTCATACAGTAAGTATGGCAGGTAAGGATTCTTCACAGTACAGGGTACTCTCGTTGGTGCACAGTAATGAAGCAGTGGATTAAAAGCTTACTTTTCCCCCAGCGGTGCTGCAGACTTCCAGACTATGGCAGGTAAGGATTCTTCACAGTACAGGGTATTCTCGTTGGTGCACGGTAATGAAGCAGTGGATTAAAAGCTTACTTTTCCCCCAGCGGTGCTGCAGACTTCCGAACTCATACAATAAGTATGGCAGGTAAGGATTCTTCACAGTACAGGGTACTCTCGTTGGTGCACAGTGATGAAGCAGTGGATTAAAAGCTTACTTTTCCCCCAGCGGTGCTGCAGACTTCCAGACTATGGCAGGTAAGGATTCTTCACAGTACAGGGTATTCTCGTTGGTGCACGGTAATGAAGCAGTGTAAGTATGGCAGGTAAGGATTCTTCACAGTACAGGGTACTCTCGTTGGTGCACAGTAATGAAGCAGTGGATTAAAAGCTTACTTTTCCCCCAGCGGTGCTGCAGACTTCCAGACTATGGCAGGTAAGGATTCTTCACAGTACAGGGTATTCTCGTTGGTGCACGGTAATGAAGCAGTGGATTAAACGATCACTTTATCAGCATTGCTGTATACTTCTGGGCTCAAACAGTAAGTAGAACAGGTGAGGACATTCACAGTACACAGTACTCTCTCTTCAGTTCACAATAGGGAGACAGTGAGTCATAATGTTACTTTACCAGCGATGCTGTGTGCTTCTGGGCTCAAACAGCAAGTAGAACAGCTGGGGATCTTCACAGTACAAAGTACTCTCTCCTCAGTTCACAGTAGGGCGACAGTGGGTTAGACAATTACTTTACCAGCGATGCTGTGTGCTTCTGGGCTCAAACAGTGAATAGAACACGTGAGGACATTCACAGTACACAGTACTCTCTCTTCAGTTCACAATAGGGAGACAGTGAGTCATAAGGTTACTTTACCAGTGGTGCTGTATGCTTCTGGACTCAAACAGCAAGTAGAACAGGTGGGGATCTCCACAGTACAAAGTACTCTCTCCTCAGTTCACAGTAGGGAGACAGTGAGTCATAAGGTTACTTTACCAGTGGTGCTGTATGCTTCTGGACTCAAACAGCAAGTAGAACAGGTGAGGATCTTCACAGTACAAAGTACTCTCTCTTCAGTTCACTGTATCACTCTGGGCTTCTGACGGGGGCAGATATAATAACTTTCCACGTACGTGTAAGCATTGATGAGGGCCACTTCTCAACAAAGACACAGCACACTTGTGTTCACTTCAATTCCACAGCAATAAATCAATGTGTATCAATAAGGCAAAAGCACTGCAATTCACTCACACGGTAGGGCTGATCAGAGGCCTCGCTCTGTTTGTTGTGCTCACTTTACATGGGGTTTCACTTTCAATTCCTCCTCCACACACTCTGAAACACATAGCTCCTCCAACAGTCAGATCCACACTCACTGTATCCTCTTCAAGCGGTTTAAATGTTCATAAGTAAAAATCAGTTCACTTATCTTTGCTCTTTCCTTTCCCAGCACAGATCCAGTCGATAGCTCAGCCCAGCAGGCTTCCTACAAACAATCACTCTGATCCAGCAAGCTTAAATGGGCGTCTCTCCCTTTCCCCTGTCCCTTCCTTGTCAGTGGGTCCTCCATCTGAGCCTCCTCCATCTGTGTCTTCCCCGTCTGAGCCCCCCTCTCCCTTCTGTCTGTGTCCTTTTATCTTGTTTATCTTGACTCGTCAAACAGGAAACCTGTGTGAGTGCCGCTCCTCTCTCTCTCGCACCTGCAGTGCATTAGCACTAATCAGTGCGGGCATGATTCCATCACGCCCGGAGCTGCAGTGGTGTGTTGCACACAATCCGTTCCCCTAGGGAACTTGCGACTCTGAGGAGGGTTCCGATCGCCAAGCGATTTTGTCACCCGTGACATCCCCCCTTGCCAATCGGTTCTAGTCCCTAGAACCGACGTTCCTCAATTCCATTTGCCATATCTCTCCAGTGGCTGTCCTCGGGTATCCCACTGAGGTTGTCGGGGTGGCGAGGGCGGGGCCGCTCTTACTTCACTTCGAGGTCCCTTGGGACCACAGCCCACCCTGGGTACCTCTTCGTCCCCCATCGCGTACCTGTGGCCGCTACAACTCACGGTGTGTACCCTGCCGACTACGCCACTTTTGATGTCACAGGTCGAGGGGAGGAACGCTCGGGTGACCAACCACCCCCCCTAACCGAGTCACCACCGTGAGGAGCCGACACCACAGGCACACAACAGAGGACCACAGAGACAGAGACAAGTTTCAAAGGAGTAACAATCTTTATTAAACCAAGGGTTTCTCACAGTTTAAGATACACTCAGTGGTGCTGCAGACTTCCGGACTCATACAGTAAGTATGGCAGGTAAGGATTCTTCACAGTACAGGGTACTCTCGTTGGTGCACAGTAATGAAGCAGTGGATTAAAAGCTTACTTTTCCCCCAGCGGTGCTGCAGACTTCCAGACTATGGCAGGTAAGGATTCTTCACAGTACAGGGTATTCTCGTTGGTGCACGGTAATGAAGCAGTGGATTAAAAGCTTACTTTTCCCCCAGCGGTGCTGCAGACTTCCGAACTCATACAATAAGTATGGCAGGTAAGGATTCTTCACAGTACAGGGTACTCTCGTTGGTGCACAGTGATGAAGCAGTGGATTAAAAGCTTACTTTTCCCCCAGCGGTGCTGCAGACTTCCAGACTATGGCAGGTAAGGATTCTTCACAGTACAGGGTATTCTCGTTGGTGCACGGTAATGAAGCAGTGTAAGTATGGCAGGTAAGGATTCTTCACAGTACAGGGTACTCTCGTTGGTGCACAGTAATGAAGCAGTGGATTAAAAGCTTACTTTTCCCCCAGCGGTGCTGCAGACTTCCAGACTATGGCAGGTAAGGATTCTTCACAGTACAGGGTATTCTCGTTGGTGCACGGTAATGAAGCAGTGGATTAAACGATCACTTTATCAGCATTGCTGTATACTTCTGGCTCAAACAGTAAGTAGAACAGGTGAGGACATTCACAGTACACAGTACTCTCTCTTCAGTTCACAATAGGGAGACAGTGAGTCATAATGTTACTTTACCAGCGATGCTGTGTGCTTCTGGGCTCAAACAGCAAGTAGAACAGCTGGGGATCTTCACAGTACAAAGTACTCTCTCCTCAGTTCACAGTAGGGCGACAGTGGGTTAGACAATTACTTTACCAGCGATGCTGTGTGCTTCTGGGCTCAAACAGTGAATAGAACACGTGAGGACATTCACAGTACACAGTACTCTCTCTTCAGTTCACAATAGGGAGACAGTGAGTCATAAGGTTACTTTACCAGTGGTGCTGTATGCTTCTGGACTCAAACAGCAAGTAGAACAGGTGGGGATCTCCACAGTACAAAGTACTCTCTCCTCAGTTCACAGTAGGGAGACAGTGAGTCATAAGGTTACTTTACCAGTGGTGCTGTATGCTTCTGGACTCAAACAGCAAGTAGAACAGGTGAGGATCTTCACAGTACAAAGTACTCTCTCTTCAGTTCACTGTATCACTCTGGGCTTCTGACGGGGGCAGATATAATAACTTTCCACGTACGTGTAAGCATTGATGAGGGCCACTTCTCAACAAAGACACAGCACACTTGTGTTCACTTCAATTCCACAGCAATAAATCAATGTGTATCAATAAGGCAAAAGCACTGCAATTCACTCACACGGTAGGGCTGATCAGAGGCCTCGCTCTGTTTGTTGTGCTCACTTTACATGGGGTTTCACTTTCAATTCCTCCTCCACACACTCTGAAACACATAGCTCCTCCAACAGTCAGATCCACACTCACTGTATCCTCTTCAAGCGGTTTAAATGTTCATAAGTAAAAATCAGTTCACTTATCTTTGCTCTTTCCTTTCCCAGCACAGATCCAGTCGATAGCTCAGCCCAGCAGGCTTCCTACAAACAATCACTCTGATCCAGCAAGCTTAAATGGGCGTCTCTCCCTTTCCCCTGTCCCTTCCTTGTCAGTGGGTCCTCCATCTGAGCCTCCTCCATCTGTGTCTTCCCCGTCTGAGCCCCCCTCTCCCTTCTGTCTGTGTCCTTTTATCTTGTTTATCTTGACTCGTCAAACAGGAAACCTGTGTGAGTGCCGCTCCTCTCTCTCTCGCACCTGCAGTGCATTAGCGCTAATCAGTGCGGGCATGATTCCATCACGCCCGGAGCTGCAGTGGTGTGTTGCACACAATCCGTTCCCCTAGGGAACTTGCGACTCTGAGGAGGGTTCCGATCGCCAAGCGATTTTGTCACCCGTGACATGTTCATGCCTATTCCAGGCGTTGTAAAGATTTGTATCTTGCCTTTTGTAGAACGTCTCGGTTACGTATGTAACCCTCGTTCCCTGAGTAGGGAACGGAGACGTTACGTCAGAAGTGACGGAGATTGGGGGTTTCGCATAGAAAGCCAATCCTCTTCGAGTATTAAAACACGAGCCAATGGCATGCAATGCCTTGGGGCTGCGGAAATTTGCATAGCGTACTCCGCCCTACTCCGTGAGTATAAAAGGAGGAAGTGAACGCAACCGCAGTATGTCTTCGCTGAGGAGCCAAGACTGAACTCGGCCTCTACCCAGCGATACAGCAGAAGTGGCAGGGAGACGTAACGTCTCCGTTCCCTACTCAGGGAACGAGGGTTACATACGTAACCGAGACGTTCCCTATCGTAGTCACTTCGAGTTACGTCAGAAGTGACGGAGATTGGGGGTCTGTGCCATCACGCCATCTTCAAGCTGTCTTCCAGTGCCCTGCGAAAGACTGAACCCCCGAGCCTTACCTCTTTTTTTTTTTTTTTTTTTTTTGGGGATCCGACTTTGACACAGGATTACCAAGGTACACTGGGAAACATATCCCGAAGGGGACATGCTACCAGCTGCCTACCGAAGGGAGGACTTAAGAATACACATATGGCCACATAGGAACGCATATGGAACACTGGAGTACCAACCGCAGGTGGCTACTGATTTAAACTCCAGGGGTGGCAGATGGCTTGCCAAGGGAAGACACATGCTCAGAGAGGCTTACAGTGGATAATACACATGAGACGGTTACCATGGGGAACCGTGCGCATGGAGGCACCTAGCTAGCATCCAGAGCAACGCAGTGGTGCCCGCATCGTCGGTGCTGGAGGACTCAAGACTTCAATGGAAGAACTGAGGAAATATCGCACTTATCCAGTCCGGGGAGTGGAGTGGCGAGCAAGCGAAGACACCTGAGCGGATCCAGAACTGGCCGAAACGAGTACGTGAGAGGATACCGGCTCAATTCGCAGATTATAGAATCTGGCGAAGGTGTTGGGTGTCGCCCAGCCTGCAGCTCTGCAGATGTCTGTTAGCGAGGCGCCGTGCGCTAAAGCCCAAGAGGAGGCTACACTCCGAGTGGAATGGGCCGTCACACCAAGGGGGCACGGAAGGCCTTGCTGCTGGTAAGACAAAGCAATGGCATCCACTATCCAGTGGGACAGCCGTTGCTTTGAGAGAGCCCTTCCCTTCTGGCTCCCCCCATGACAGACAAAGAGCTGGTCTGAGGTCCTGAAACACTGCGTTCTGTCGACATAGGTGCGGAGAGCACGTACCGGACAGAGCAGTGCCAAGGCTGGGTCTGCCTCCTCCAGGGGCAGCGCTTGCAGGTTCACCACCAGGTCCCGGAGGGGAGTGGTAGGAACCTTGGGCATATATCCAGGCCGGGGTCTCAGGAATACGTGAGAGTAAGCCGGCCCGAACTCCAGGCACACTTCGTCAACAGAGAGTGCGTGCAGGTCCCTTACTCTCCTGATGGATACCAATGCAATCAGGAGTGCTGTCACATAGGACAGGGCAAAAACTCTACCGACTGCAAAGGCTCCAGGGGAGGCCTCTGCAGAGCACCCAGGTCTACTGAGAGGTCCCCAGAGGGCAGGAGGGGAGGGAGGCGGATTTAGCCCCCTCACTCCCCTCAGGAACCTGATGACCAGGTCATGCTTCCCATAGACTTACCTTTCACTGCATCATGAGACGCGGCAATGGCCGCGACATAATCCAAAGGGTGGAGGGCGACAGCCTGCGCTCCAACCCCTCTTGCAGGAAGGAAGCATGACTCCGATCGAACATCTCCGGGGGTCTTCTCAGCGAGAAGAACACCAATTGACGAAGAGGTTTCACTTCAACGCATAAAGGTGTCACGTGGACGACGCTCTTGCGGAAGTGATGGTTGCCGCCACCGCAGGTGGCAGCGAACTCAAACCTGCCTCGTCCCGTCCTGGAGCCACACGTGCAGCCTCCAAGATCGGGACGAGGGTGCCACAGAGTGCCCCGTCTCTGAGAGAGTAGGTCCGGTCTCAGAGGAATAGGCCAAGGAGGTGCTGTCGCGAGGAGCAAGAGTTCGGAGAACCACGTCTTGGTGGGCCAGTAGGGGGCTACCAGCAAGACCTGCTCCTCGTCCTCCTTGATCTTGCACAACACCCGTGCAAGGAGGCTCACTGGGGGAACGCACACTTGCGTGGGCCCCGTGGCCAGCTGTGCGCCAGCGCATCCGAGTATAACTGGGCGCAGTGGGACGAGTCCCGAGAGGCGAACAGGTCTAACTGTGCCTCCCCGAACTGGTCCCAAATCAGCTGGACCGACTGGGGATGGAGTCGCCATTCGCCGGAGATGGGACGGGCCCGGGACAGCTCGCGGCTGCCCGGTTCCGGTCTCCAGGAATGTAACTGCACGAAGGGACCTCAGGTGCTTCTGACTCCATATCAAGAGGTGGCGGGCGAGCTGCGACAACCGGCGCGAGCGTAGACCCCCCCTGGTGGTTGATGTACGCTACTGCCGTAGTGTTGTCTGAGCGGACAAGCACATGCTGGCCCTAGAGCACGCTCGGAAGCGGTGCCGGGCGAGCCGTACTGCCAACAGCTCGAGGCAATTGATGTGCATGAGGCGCTGGGCTCCTGTCCAGGAACCGGCGGCTGCATGCCCATTGCACATGGCACCCCAACCCGTGGTAGACGCATCCGTGGAGACAACGAGATGCCTGGAAACTCGCTGAATAGGGACCCTGTCCGTAAAAAGCTGAGGTTCGACCACGGGAAGAAGGATCGGCGGCACGTCGGAGTCACTGGAACTCGGAGCGAGCCGCGATGCCATGCCCACCTCGGGACTCGATCGCGAAGCCACAGCTGAAGCGGTCTCATATGAAGCAAACCGAGCGGCGTTGCCGCGGCCGCGGATGCCATATGCCCCAGGAGCCTCTGAAATAGTTTCAGTGGAACCGCACTCTTGCCCTCGAACTGTCGAAGACAAGCCAGCAGTGAGTGCGCGCGCTCGTTCGTGAGCTGCGCGGACATGGCGACCGAGTCTATCTCCATGCCGAGAAAAGAGATCCTCTGCACGGGGCAAAGTTTGCTCCTTTCCCGGTTGACCCGAAGGCCCAGACGGGCTAGGTGCCGTAGCACCAGGTCTCTGTGTTCGCAAACCTGAGCTCGAGAGTGTGCTAGTAACAGCCAGTCGTCGAGATAGTTCAGGATGCGAACCCCGTGTTCGCGAAGGGGAACAAGGGCTGCCTCGACGATCTTCGTGAAGACGCGAGGGGACAGAGCTAACCCGAATGGGAGAACGGCGTACTGGTATGCCTGGCCCTCGAAGGCAAACCGAAGAAACGGTCTGTGTCGAGGGAGAATGGAGACATGGAAGTACGCGTCCTTCAGGTCGATCGCTGCAAACCAATCCTGATACCGAACACATTCGAAAATGCGTTTGGCCGTGAGCATTTTGAACGGTAGTCGATGGAGAGAACGGTTCAAAATGCGCAGGTCCAGGATCGGTCGTAACCCACCGGTCTTTCTTGGGGACAATGAAGTAGGGGCTGTAAAGCCCGGACCTCACCTCGGCTGGAGGGACCGTCTCGATTGCACCCTTCGCCAGCAGGGTCGCAATCTCCGCTCTCAAGACTGGGGCATTGCCACCAACCATCGTGGAGCGAACTCCCCTGAAGCGGGGAAGAGACCGTGCGAACTGAATCGCGTAGCCGAATCCGATCGTTCTGATGACCCAGCGGGAACCCCGGGAAGCGCTAGCCAGGCTTCCAGGAAGTGAGCCAACGGGGTCATGCGAACCACAGACGTCCCCCCGGAGGGGCAGCGAGGCGGGTCGACCGACATGCGTGCAGGAGTTACCCCGTCCGGATGCACCGTCGAAACCCGCTCCCCGACAGAAGAGACCAGGGAAGGCAGAGCGTTCCACGGGGGTCTGTTCTGCCGGGGGTCTGGCGACAGAGGGGGAAGGGATTGGCGTAGCCCGGGGACGACACACGCACCCTTCCGCGCCCTCCGAGACAGAGAGGAATGAACGGGGCGACGCACTGGACGTCGTGCGCGCTCATTCCAGTCTGTGTGCTCAATGACAGTGTCAGCTTTTCCTCAACCAGCTCAGGGAGCTAGCTAGAACAAAAGATTCTCCACCGGCCCTCCACCGGGGAAGGAGGGGCCCTGCCACCGCCTCCTGAGAAAAACCATGACACTATCACTGAGCGGCCCGCCTCAGGAACATCGCTTCGCCTGGCATCTAGCGGGGCACGCGGCCTGAGGGGGGGCTCTTTTCTTGGGACGCTTACCTGTGGCCTCCTCCGCGACGCGAACCGGCTGAAGGCTGCTGCTGGGGCCGCGTGGGAGGGAAGGGAGCCGCAGGGGGGCGTCCTCGGCGGCGAGCTGGCGGAGGCGTCCGAGCCGACGGCTGGTTGGAGGCAGCAGCTGGCCGTCGGGGCAGAGAAACCGCCTTCGTCTGCTCCTAGGCGGTCGAGAAGTGCTGGGCAAAGAACATTATGATGCTCCTGGACCACAGCGGTGGGCATCATCTGACCAAGGGAGCGAGCGACCGCCTCCGTGACCCGTTTAAGGACAAGGTAGGCGACAGGCTCGCAGCTCGCTTGGTCCGTCACCTCCTCGTGCACATTCCTGAGCAGCTAGCTTTGTAGGTGCTCATCATATGCAGGGCGGAGGCTGCCTGTCCCGCCGCTCTACAGAATCGCGCCGCCATAGACGACGAGAACCCATAGGCTTTGGAGGGGCATCTGAGAGCAACCGCCGGTCGACCGGGGGAGCCCCAGCGTACCCACAGACAGCCGCATCGCCGAGGGGAGGAAGGGCGGGGAACTAAGCACGCTTTTTTTTTTTTTTTTTTTTTTTATTTTTTTATTTATTTATTTTTTAGTGCGTGTCAGTTCCGCATGCAACTCGGGGAAAAAAGGAAATTGGGGTTGGCGGTGGCCGTAAGGCGGCAGCGTTACCCAAAAACCAATTATTCAGCCGCGAGAGATCGGGGAGGGGCGGAGTTCCACCCCCACCCGATGCTCACGGACGCCCGAGATAGCACGGCCATCATCGCGGGATCAGACACGGCGGCGCTGACGCTCCGAGGGAGGCAACGCGGCCGCATCCTCACTTCCCGAGGAGTCAAGCCCGCCTAGTGATGCTGTGATCGACATCGCATCATCATCTGGAGCGCTGCCCGAAGCAGCCGGTGCCACCGAAGAAGCAACCGACTGAATCGAACTAACGCTCGCTGGCTCTCGCACTGAGGCGGGAGGGTGGCCCGAGAAATCGTCGGGGCTTATCCCACACCATCACCGTAAATCACCAGGTCCCCGGGTCGACGGGCCCCTATGGAGGAAACCGATCGAGCGGGGGGACCGGGACTCTCACTCAAGTGAGATCATTGAGTCTCGACCTCAGTGTAGAGATGGTCATGTTCCCACAGAAGGAAAATGAGTCATCCACGAACGCTGCTGCTGCATGCTGAAATGCCCAGGCATACAAAGCAGCGATCGTGACCATCAGATGACGACAGAAATCAATCACACCCAGAAGAGCACGGGCGAACCGTCTTTAAAAAGACGTGCGCGTGCAGCTCTTTCAATGAGAGGAGGAAATTCACTCTTTCAGCGCTGAAGCGACCAGGGAGAAGCGCAAAGTCTGGCAGACCACTGCTCAGATCGCAGGCGATGCAGAATCTCGCTGGGTACCGCCGTCACACCAACACTGAAGAGGACGCTCGTCTCGAAGAGTCTTGAACAGTGCTTTCAGGAGTGAAGAGGTTCTCTTGGCTCCGAAGCGAAAACATACTGCGGTTGCGTTCACTTCCTCCTTTTATACTCACGGAGTAGGGCGGAGTACGCTATGCAAATTTCCGCAGCCCCAAGGCATTGCATGCCATTGGCTCGTGTTTTAATACTCGAAGAGGATTGGCTTTCTATGCGAAACCCCCAATCTCCGTCACTTCTGACGTAACTCGAAGTGACTACGATAGGGAACTACAGCTAATCAATCTACACTGAAATACAGAGGGAATTCCCTCTGGAATCATTTGGACCCTGTTTTAAAGACTAAAATCACTATAAACACTTTTAAAAGAGAGCTGAAAAAATGTTAACATATAATTAAGTTTATTTTGTTAATTTGTTGTATTAACATGATTGATGTATTGATTATATTGTCTTGCTTGATCATGTAATTTTATGTCCATTTTAATGAGATTTTGGGGAAGTGGTTTTATAAGACCTCATGGTCTTCTCACTTTCTCCCGCACAGTTTTTTTTTTCCGTTAATGGACTTGTAAAGTTGTATTTTAAATGTTATATGTGCAAATAAATAAAATCTAAAAGCTCGCGTTCTTAACGTGCGCTTTGTGGTCACGGAAAATGCGCATGAGAAACTCCCGGTTTTGCAGCAAAACGTGTGTCCTCGACGTGTGATCTGATAAAACGAGATTGTTTCTGTCTGCAGGTGTTTTATGCTTTATTAACAGCCAGTGTCTTATTATTCGAATTAATTGAATTTATTGATCGAGTTTAGGAATTTAAAATGAAAGATGAAGCATACATTTAATAATATTGGGGGATGGATGCCCTTTAACGGTGCAGAAATTACAATATGGTGATTTAAATATCAAAGCTGATTGATCACTCATGAGAATATTGTTTCAGAATAAAAAAAATAAAATATAAAAAATGCTTTCAAATCAGTACTGATTTTTTTCTTTTTTTTTCTTCCTTCAAATCAGTACTGATGTCAGGCGTTAAAAAAAATAAAAAAATAAAAAATAAACTAAAAAAAATGTGTTTGTTTCCGGTTTCCGACCGACCCTGTCAATTTATGTGCGACCCCAAATTATTTTATGAGCTTGGGGAAGAAATAATAAAAATTAAATAAATACACAAATAAAAAACTCTGAGGCGAACTATTAATTTACGTTTTTGTACAGCTCCGTCTTTTTATAGCACGCGATGTAAGATGCATCTTGTCCTCCAGCAATCTATTAACAAACGAGGCAGATATAGTTCGTCAAACTGAACTATAATACATAATATACAAGTCTTTTTTTGTAATTTAGGATATTTTTATTCATATTCGCACACATACAAATACATGCATTCATAGGCATGCACACACCACATACTAATACCTCCATCCGCCTATAGTTTTATAAAAAATCATCCTATCATGATCCAATCATGATCCCAATCACATCTTCTGCTGTCTAGCACTTCTTTCATTATTTTATGCAATCCAAAACACTCTAACCTGCCGCGGTTCGTATCTCTAATGGTTAAGCAGGAAATAAAATAAAATAAATCACATTCGGACCACATGACATTTTTTAAGGCTACTGCCAATTCATCTAGATAAATAAACATTTAATCATATCATTATTAAGCTTATTTCTTTGTATTTTAAAATTGGCTGTCGAAAATCCTTATAACTTACATTGACGTCCCACAAGCACATTTTACAATAGTGATCTAGAATCCACGACAAATAAGGACAAGTAACGTTATAGCCACTATGTAAAAAAATATATACTGTGTATATATTTTGCGTGTCATGTGAAGGGCTCTGTAAAATTAATATAAATTAATGCATGCTAGTCGTTTCCCGACTCCTCCAACAACAGCGGCCATACCCCCAGCGAACCGTACAGCCGGCGCACGTGCATTTCAGTCTGACAAATGTGCGCTGAGGGATCATTCCTATATCACTACTTGTACTAGTAGTTATTATATAAAAGTCACTTTTAACTACATCAACTAACTGTTACTTTGGTAGTTAAATAGTAGGCCAGGTAGAAATTCTCGCGCAGCCCAGTCCACATATAATAAAATAAAACTAATAAACACCAATATTTATTTATATTTTCGTTACCTCTGTTCACTCACCTTCCACAGCAGGTATATCCAGATGTTGAAAGGTGTGCAGGCCAGTGCCCGCGCAGACAGTATAATGGCTGCTGGAGTGGAGTGGAACGGGTGAGAGGTCTTCGTCTTTCCCACAAGAGGGTAGAGCGGAGGAAATTGATGCCTAACTGTAATTGGTTAGGAATTAATTTCAAATTGATGCCTAACTGTGATTGGTTAGGGATTCATTTAAAATTTCTTGGGTTACCTGCAACATTCTAAAAACTGTTGCACACTTCAATAGGCTAAATTGATTTTATTATTATTGTTATTCATATTATTATCATTATTAAAAATAACTACTGCGTTTGTCTGACAGCTGCACTGTTAAGCACAACTTGATAAAGAAATTGGGTGCAATGTATGTCTGTTTCTCATGGAATCCAAATGAAGGCCATATGTGTTATATAGCCTACGCTATAACTAAAATTTCAGGTCCATGAGGTCCAACTCACCTGATAAGTAGCCCTAATTAAAAAGATAAAACTGTCAGGTTGTTGGACATATGCTATACAGATGATTACTCATACTGTTACCCTGTCACTGCCTGAATTCTGAATTCATTAGTCTCCAATAAACTGCTGTATTGTGACTTTGGAGATTTTGGAAACACTTTACAATAAGGTTCATTTATTTAACATTAGTTAATGTATTAACTAACATGAACTAACCATGAGCAATACATTTAAATCCAGTTGTTCATTGCTTGTTCATGTTAGTTCACAGTGCACTAATGTTAACAAGATTTTAATAAAATATTAGTAAATGTTGAAATTAACATTAACAAAGATTAACAAATGCTGAAGAAGTATTTTTTATTCTTAGTTAATGTTAACTAATGTAGTTACTAATGAACCTTATTGTAAAGTGTTACCGAGATTTTGATTACCCAAATGCACAACTTATTTGCTGTTCCATAATGTAGATCATCCAATTTTGAACCATAAAGTCTTTCCCTCTTGTGAGAATGTAAATCTTGCCGGGAATGTGCTTCTCCAAATTGAATAAAGTGTACTGTATACACCTGCAAACAACATAATTTTGAGCATCAACCCAGCTGATTTTTTTTGTAAATATGCAAAATAACACAGGGTGGTTTATGATTCATTATTGTAGACATAAGAATAAACCATTAATAAATCCCAAACCAATGTGTGTTGGGCACACCTTCAGTCTTTCAGTTGCATGCTTGCATGTAGTACTTCATTCATTTTTAGATCAGCACACTCCTGGTGAAGAGCTTGTTCTTCTGACAGGGAACACACTGGGTCAACTTGATCTATTACACTTGCATGAACAAGAAAATCTATGGATAATCCAAACTATCACCAATAAAGAGCAATGCTTACAGTAAGTTTGACGTTTAGGTCACAAAGACTTCAGTCTGAATTATTCATAAGTATGAAGTTAGTGTATTTTAGACATTGAATTTCTCTTACCCAAGAACACAACTGAAATCATACCAAATATGTCTAATGTTGATGTATCCTATTTAAGATGTATATGTACATTAGCATGCTGACATTTGTGTTTTGTTTAGTAGGCTAACCATGATGTGCAGTCAACAAAACAAAAACATCTAATAATGGAATGTTGTGTTGTCTAGATGTTAACATAGTGACATTGCTGGGTTTAGACCACCATACTGTACCTCATGACAATTTAGAAGTGAGATTGTGACCCAACAAAACATAGTATTTGACATCATTATGACGTTAGCTTGAAACGTTGGCTCAATGTTGGATTTTAGTTACTTTACAACTCAACCTAAAAATAACAAAAGAACAACGTCTAATGATGTTAGAATTTAACGTTATATGGACGTTACCATAATGACGTTGAAGAGACGTGGATTTTTGGTCACTATACCTCATGACTAAATGTCAGTATTTGACAACAATATGATGTTGGTTTGAGACGTTGGCTCAACATTGGATTTTAGTTTGGATTTAGTACAACACAACCTTAAAATAATAAAAGATCAACGTCTAATGATGTTAGAATTTGACATTGTGTGGATGTTATGACGTTAAGGAGATGTTAGGTTGTGGTCACCATACATAACGACTAAATGTCAATGTTTGACTTAAATATGACATTGTCTGGAGATGTTGGTTTGATATTGTATTTTGGTTAGTTAAATCACAACCTTAAACCAACAAAATATTAACGTCTAATGATGTTAGAATTGACGTTATATGGACGTTACCATAATGACATCAAGGTGGCGTTTGATTTTGGTCACCATACCTCACCACTAAATGTCAGTATTTGACGTCAATGTGATATTGGTTTGAAACATTGGCTCAACGTTGGATTTTAGTTACTTTACAACACAACCTAAAAATAACAAAAGATCAACGTCTAATGATGTTAGAATTTGACATTGTGTTGAAGTTATCATTATGACGTTAAGGAGATTTTTAAGATTTTTAAGGTCACCATACCTAACGATTAAATGTCAATGTTTGACGTAAATATGACATTGTCTCAAGATGTTGGCTTGACGTTGTATTTTGGTTAGTTAATACCACAACCTAAAACCAATAAAATAACAACATCTAATGTTTTCAGAATTTGACATTGTGCGGACATCAACATTATGACGTCAACATGATGTTGGGGTTTGGTCACCACACATCACAAATAAATGTTTGTCATAGGACGTTGTGTTGAGACGTTGGCTTGATGTTGTATTTTGGTTAGTAAATACCACAACCTGAAACTAACAAAATATCAACGTCTAATGATGTTAGAATTTGACGTTGTGTGGACGATGCATTATGACGTTAAGAACATGTTGGGTTTTGGTCACCATACCTCACGACTAAATGTCAGTTTTTGACGTAAATATGACGTTGGCTTGATGTTGTATTTTGGTTAGTTAATACCACAACCTGAAACCAACAAAATATCAACGTCTAATGATGTTAGAATTTGACGTTGTGTGGACGATGCATTATCACGTTAAGAACATGTTGGGTTTTGGTCACCATACCTCACGACTAAATGTCAGTTTTTGGCGTAAATATGACGTTCTCAGGAGACGTTGGCTTAACGTTGTATTTTGGTTAGTTAATACCACAACCTGAAACCAATAAAATATCAACGTCTGTTAAAATTTGACGTTGTGTGGACGTTACTATTATGACGTTAAGAACATGTTCGGTTTTGGTCACCATACCTCACGACTAAATGTCAGTTTTTGACATAAATATGACTTTGTTAGGAGACGTTGGCATGACATTGTATTTTGGTTAGTTACCACCACAGCCTAAAACCAACAAAATATCAACGTCTAATGATGTTAAAATTTGACGTTGTGTGGACGTTACCATTATGACGTTAAGAACATGTTGGGTTTTGGTCACCATACGTCACGACTAAATGTCAGTTTTTGACGTAAATATGACGTTCTCAGGAGACGTTGGCTTGACGTTGTAGTTTGGTTAGTTAATACCACAACCTGAAACCAACAAAATATCAACGTCTAATGATGTTAGAATTTGACGTTGTGTGGACGATGCATTATCACGTTAAGAACATGTTGGGTTTTGGTCACCATACCTCACGACTAAATGTCAGTTTTTGACATAAATATGACTTTGTTAGGAGACGTTGGCATGACATTGTATTTTGGTTAGTTAATACCACAGCCTTAAACCAACAAAATATCAACGTCTAATGATGTTAAAATTTGACGTTGTGTGGACGTTACCATTATGACGTTAAGAACATGTTGGGTTTTGGTCACCATACGTCACGACTAAATGTCAGTTTTTGACGTAAATATGACGTTCTCAGGAGACGTTGGCTTGACGTTGTATTTTGGTTAGTTAATACCACAACCTGAAACCAACAAAATATCAACGTCTAATGATGTTAGAATTTGACGTTGTGTGGACGATGCATTATCACGTTAAGAACATGTTGGGTTTTGGTCATCATACCTCACGACTAAATGTCAGTTTTTGACATAAATATGACTTTGTTAGGAGACGTTGGCATGACATTGTATTTTGGTTAGTTAATACCACAACCTGAAACCAACAAAATATCAACGTCTAATGATGTTAAAAATTTGACGTTGTGTGGACGTTACCATTATGACGTTAAGAACATGTTGGGTTTTGGTCACCATACGTCACGACTAAATGTCAGTTTTTGACGTAAATATGACGTTCTCAGGAGACGTTGGCTTGACGTTGTAGTTTGGTTAGTTAATACCACAACCTGAAACCAACAAAATATCAACGTCTAATGATGTTAGAATTTGACGTTGTGTGGACGATGCATTATCACGTTAAGAACATGTTGGGTTTTGGTCACCATACCTCACGACTAAATGTCAGTTTTTGACGTAAATATGATGTTGTCAGGAGACGTTGGCATGACGTTGTATTTTGGTTAGTTAATACCACAACCTAAAACCAACAAAATATCAACGTCTAATGATGTTAAAATTTGACGTTGTGTGGACGTTTCCATTATGACGTTAAGAACATGTTGGGTTTTGGTCACCATACCTCACGACTAAATGTCAGTTTTTGACGTAAATATGACGTTCTCAGGAGTCGTTGGCTTGACGTTGTATTTTGGTAAGTTAATACCACAACCTAAAACCAACAAAATATCAACGTCTAATGATGTTAAAATTTGACGTTGTGTGGACGTTTCCATTATGACGTTAAGAACATGTTGGGTTTTGGTCACAATACCTCACGACTAAATGTCAGTTTTTGACGTAAATATGACGTTCTCAGGAGTCGTTGGCTTGACGTTGTATTTTGGTAAGTTAATACCACAACCTGAAACCAACAAAATATCAACGTCTAATGATGTTAGAATTTGACGTTGTGTGGACGATGCATTATCACGTTAAGAACATGTTGGGTTTTGGTCACCATACCTCACGACTAAATGTCAGTTTTTGACGTAAATATGACGTTGTCAGGAGACGTTGGCATGACGTTGTATTTTGGTTAGTTAATACCACAACCTAAAACCAACAAAATATCAACATCTAATGATGTTGGAATTTGGACGTTGTGTGGACGTTACCATTATGACGTCAAAAAGACGTTGGATTTTGGTAACATAACAACACAACCTAAAAACAACAAAATAACAACGTCAGCTGACGTCATTATTTGACGTCAAATTAACATTGGCCATAGACGTTGAGTTGATGTTGGATTTTGGTCACCGACGTTGGTCACCAACCAAAATTAAACCAAATATCAACGTCATATGACGTTGTGTGCCTGCTGGGATAATACATATTATACAAGTCTTTTTTTGTAATTTAGGATATTTTTATTCATATTCGCACACATAGCTACAAAAACATGCATTCATAGGCATGCACACACCACATACTAATACCTCCATCCGCCTATAGTTTTATTAAAAAATCATCCTATCATGATCCAATCATGATCCCAATCACATCTTCTGCTGTCTAGCACTTCTTTCGCCATGTATTTGTTCGTTTCTTTCATTATTTTATGCAATCCAAAACACTCTAACCTGCCACGGTTCGTATCTCTAGACCCCGTCTAACTTGACCGCTTTTCCGGGACAAATGGATTTTTGAAGGACAAGTAAAAGAGAATTTTACTCGCCCCAACGGACAAGTAGCCTGAACATCAATAACAAACAAAAAAATAACTAGGGAATCACTAAACCGAGAGAATGATTCTGATTTTATTACATTTATTGCAAGTTGCGATCGATTGTGGATAATAAATGTAGCAGGCCTACTGTATTACTGATGGTAACCCAGACAGCAAACTGATATTGAATCAACGTGGAAACGACGTCTCTCATGACATTGAAACAACGTTGATTTGCTCATCGAATTAACGTTGAACCAACGTCAGACGCGGCATTCTTCAAAGCTAAATGAAATCGAAAATTGGTTTGCTTTCATAACGTTGAAACAACGCGTTGATTTTAAGTTGATTTTCCGTTAGTTTTGAAAGAATGACGCATCTGACGTTGGTTCAACGTTAATTCGATGAGCAAAACAATGTCAGATCAACGTTGTTTCGATGTCATATTTCCACGTTGATTCAATGTCAGTTTGCTATCTGGGAAGGTTGCGCTGTTGACGCTCGCGCAGAGAAATCTACACACATGAGCGGAGCACACACACACAGTTAACAACATACTCTGCCTATAAAAAATCTAAATGTGGAGTTTTTATATTTTAACATATGTTAAGCACTAAGCAGCCTCAATTATTTTTCCTGAATACCTGTCACGGAAGAGAACTCAAGTGCAAAACAAGGAGGATTTATTAACAAAAACAAAACAAACACAAATCAAAAACCCACAAGGGGGGAAAACACAATAAATGAACATGAAACCAACATAGACTCTTGTAGCGTGTGACACGTGTTTAGCGCGTCTTACTAGCGTAACATTCAATAAGGCCAAATAATCAGAAGAAAGGTGCGACTACTGGAGAGAGGAAGACAGCACAACAGGTGAGTGAACAATCAATACAAAGACTTCTTTATGATTCAGATTGGGTTTTGTATTAAGTGGAAATATACTTTTACATAAAATGTGTGGATTACAAAGATAACAAATCAAATATGGTAAATGACAATATTCACACTCTTGTTTTTTTCCAGATACGTGGACTCAGTTTTGGACAGTACTCTATTGAACCAGACTCTCACATATTGATGAAAAACAATAAAAGAAATAAAATAAACCTCTGTGTCAAATTCCTTGTAATACAATAAAAGTAAATAACAATGGATAATGCTTCCACACAAAGTATTGCAATCAGTAGTTCAAATACTTCAAAATCAAATCAAATGAACAATCAGTTTGATTCAGTTCACAGAATGAAATTCAGAAATTTCACTTTTAGTTGCAAACAAATTTCTCTTTAAACTTAATAGTCTGACCAATGTGAATCAGAGACTCACGATTTGACAATCAGATTCGGTTAACCAGAGTTCGTAACTCGGTCGATGGGTTCAGAGAACTGTTGATTCTTTTAGAATGAATCAGAATCACAATCAATGTCTTTTGTTGGAAAATCAAAAGGAAAAATAGAAAGCAAGATGATCTTAATGAGTCCAAGTCCCGTTTTGTCCAATAGTAAAAGAAAGAATTCTCCTACCAGTTTGATGGCTCAAAAAACACAGTTCAACAGAAAATATGGTTCCGGTGGCTCGCCATTTACAATCTGCACCTCGTGCGTCCAGCACGAATCAGGGAATCATCACAGAAGAACTTGAATCTCACAAAAAAACCCAGCCTTGTAAAACACAAGGCAGAACAATAATTAATCCACAGTTAAACAATATCATCGTCAAAACACATGTATGCACTTCAATCAACACATTAAACATAACACTTTAACACTTAATAGCGTACTTCATTAGCATTCTCACACGTGCGTCAGCTTTAGCCCATGTGCTATCCACTTCGGCTCGCACAGTCTATGACACTGTTTTGAATCTCTATCAGATCCGCAGCACATTTTTATATAAATGTCAAGTTAATGCTTGGGTTTTAACTCACCAAGGCGATGAATTTATATATATTTCCTACAAGGAAGTTAATTTGTGGCACATTGATGTTCCATCCATCTGCATCGATCTGTTTCACTAGCCTCCGTCTCATCCGCATCTTACTCTGGCATCAGCTCCTTCATATTATAGCATCAGTTCAGAAATCCTGTTTTCTGTTGTATTTGATCACTTTTCTCTGAGTTAATCACATGAAGGGGTCTTGAAGATCGCTCCGTGTAGCTGCCTCCCAGTTAACAATTTTTGGTTCCCAGAACGTTACTTTCAGGTTCCCAGAACGTTCTCAGAACGTTCTCAGAACAAACATTTCTAACGTTCCCTATTGGTTACCTAGGAAAGTTTTCTTTACGTTAATAGAACGTTCCCTTTAGGTTAGGGGAACGTTCCGGGAACTTTTCTGGAACGTTCCCAGAACGTTCCCGGAACATTCCCAGAACGTTCCCGGAACGTTCCCTAAAGGTTCCCGGAACGTTCCGGGAACGTTCCCTAAAGGTTCCCGGAACGTTCCCTAAAGGTTCCCAGAACGTTCTCCTAACCTCTACATCCCGATATGCCTGTACACAAATAAGTCTACAAAAAATATCTTCTATGTTGTTTATTTTTTCCAAAACATAAGAATCGTATGAAGATTACTACAATAAATGTAATGTATGCACAAAATTTTAATGCCACGAAAAGCCATGCACATATATTTTAAACAACATATTTATAAAAAAAAAATCAAAATTGCAGTTTGAAACCATGAAGATAAAGATTCTAAAACTAAAGAGATTAGCCTGTAATAATTTAATAAATGTAAATAGGACATATATGATCATATACTAATTAAATATCATGAGAAACTGACATTGTTTATTGTTCACATTGACCTGAATAGTAATATTATTTTTAAAAATTAAAACAATTGATTGTATGAATATAAAATCATTACAATAAATTGAATGTATGCCAAAAATGTATCTATATGAAGAGTTCAGATGCAAAAGCCTCTAAGTGCCATTTGAAATTTTGTTCTAGAATGACCATTTTTATCAAGCTTGTGTATTTAAGTTCAGTAATTTCACTTAAATGTCAATTTAATACGTAATCTTCATTGCCATTTAAGTGAAATTACTGAACTTAAATATACAAGCTTGATAAAAATGATCATTTTAGAAGAAAATTTCAAATGACACTTAGAGGCTTTTGCATCTGAACTCTTCATATACAAAAGCCGTGAACATGTATTTTTATAAACAACATGTATTACAAAATTAAATAAAAAATAATAAAAAATAATCATGAACATGAAAACATAAATTCTAAGACTTTAGGAGATTATAAAAATACAAGTTTATAAATGTGAATAAATGTGAATATCTCAAGACAATTATCAATGAGAAACTATATACACTTTTGTTTAGCACACATATTATACATAAATACATAAAAAGCCACAAAAAACGCAGGTATACACGCATGTGTGCGTGTGTGTGTGTGGTGTGCTTTTGTAAAAGTGTATTGTCTCAGTCCTTTGTGTCTCCTTCAGCAGGCATCCTGTTTTGGGATAGAAAAAGATCAAAGATTAGGACAGTGCAAACCATAGACTGTAAAAAAAAAAATATTTGGACGTAGTGTCCATGACGTCACCCCGTAGGTTTCTGAAAAGCATTTTCGAAGCCTAAAGTGGATGGGGCTTAATAATTAATTCTTATTCATTTGTAATATTATTATGTCATTAAACGTTTTACGTAAATATGCTATGAAAGCAAAAAATGTTGGCAAACAGCAATGCCGTTTACATCTTGCTTAAACAACTGTATATGACGAGTGATGCGTATCATTTATAAAAAAAAACTATTGACAGTTTGTGAATAGATCACAATGTAGACTGAGGAATAATCCTCCGACCTCACTCATGTCGGTTTCGCAAATGTAAACAGACACATGGGGATCACACTTGGATGTTGGATCGTCTGAATATTACCTTTCTGCTCGTCTCCTCAGATCTCTTAACTTTTGTGCCATGCAGACCTTGATCTCAGTGCCTCCGATGCCTGGGTGCCTCTTTTTGACAGTCTGTAAGAAATGAGATTTATTACATTAAAATTTGAAAACAAGTTTGTCATGACGTGACATAACTGCCAGATTCAAACTGTGCTTTCCAAGCTATGGCTGTCGCTGACAGACACGCTCAGCGCTTGTCATATAATAACTATTGATAAAAGATATTCAGACATGCTTACCAATTATTAGCTGCACCTTTTGTAGGTCAAGACTCTTTTTTCACCAACAACCCCTTTTTTCCCGTTCATGTTGCCATCTCTTTGAAGACAAGATGGAGTCTATAAGAGTTCTGGTTAACTCCAAACTTGTTCTGCAAAGCAAAAAATAAGATAGAAAATTTTCGTCAGGACAGAAACTGTGATCTTTTCAACGTTATTGCATATTAGATGAAGTTTTCACGTTGGAGCTGTGAGTGTAAATTTTAGCATACAAGTATTTATTGTTTGTGCTCGAGTCTTGTTACTCTTTTACCTTCATAGGTATTCCAGAGTTTAGGGGTAAAATGCGTTTGTGTAAACCATTGTAACAGTTTAAACCATTTTTCCCCTCCAGGATTCATTGTTAAATAGACCACAAACATATGAAGGGTAGTTTACACTAATGTTCAAACATTTGGGGTCAATGATAGATTTAAAAATTAATAGAACAAAAAAAGAAGAAATACATATTTTTACTCAGCAAGGATGCATTACATTAACAAATATATTCAAATAAATGCTGTTATTTAAACCTTTCTATTCATCAAATAATCCTGAACAACACAAAGCAGCACAACTGTTTTCAACACTGATAATAATCATAAATGTTTTTTATTTATTGAGCTTCCTCGGCTCACCTGTGTCCTAACGTAAACGTTACTTCTCCGACAGCAGCTTTCTTCAGAAATGTTGAAGTAACTTAGTGGAGCTTTCTCTCTGCTATGGGTTATTTCGTTACTACTGAAATCACAGAACATTTAATCAAAATGTGTTTAACGTTACCATTGAGCTAACGTTAGTTTCGGCCAATTGCTCCTAAAAGTCCTGAAACATCACCGATACGTTACGTTTACGTTTGTGTTAAATAAATTAGCTCACTTCCCAGTAAAACCCTTACAAAACCTCTCATTTACACATAAGAGGTGATTAAAAGAAACTTTAATAAATAAAAGTTCAACCGAGTTAACGTGGATGTTAGCCTTGCTAACGTTAACGTTACCTCTTTAGCCTTGCTAAGTTACCTCTAACGGACTTTTTCCGAAGACTACACCATGTCGATAAAGTATGGCAAGCCGTTTTAGCTTTTATTCATTTCTAGGATATGAATTCTTGATATCAAGAATTCAATTGTTGATATCAACAATTACATTTTTTGATATCAAGAATTTAATTGTTGATATCAACAATTAAATTATTGATATCAACAATTATGTTCTTGATATCAACAATTACATTCTTGATATCAACAATTACATTCTTGATATCAACAAATACATTTCTGATATCAAGAATTCAATTGTTGATATCAACAATTACATTTTTGATATCAACAATTGTATTTTCACTAGTGAAATGTCCCCATAGGCTGCCATTCAAAACCAATTGTTGATATCAAGAATTGATTTCTTACTAGTTGAAATTCCAATTTCACATATCAGAAATACAATTATTACTAGTAAAAAACTTTATTTTTGATATCAAGAATTAAATTGTTACTAGTTGAAATGTTATTCCTGATATCAACAATTGAATTGCTACTAGTAACAATGTTCATTTTTGATATCAATAATTCAATTTTCACTAGTGATAGTGTTAATTTCTGATATCATGAATGTGATTGTTACTAGTAAGAAAGCCATTTTAGATATCTGAAATAATATTGATATCAGAAATATATTTTCAGATATCAAAAATGGTAATTTTTACTAGTAACAATTGAATTGTTGATATCAAGAATAAACATTTCAACTAGTGACAATTTAATTATTGATATCCGGAATTCACATTTTTACTAGTAACAATGTAATTATTGATATAAAAAATGATATTTCTACTAGTAAAAAATCAATTCTTGATATCAACAATTCATTTTGAATGGCAGCCTATGCCGTTTTAGCTTTTATTCATTTCCAGGATATGAATTCTTGATATCAACAATGCCAATTTTTGATATCAAGAATTTAATTGTTGATATCAAAAATTGAATTCTTGATATGAACAATTGAATTCTTGATATCAACAATTCAAATCTTGATATCAACAATTGAATTGTTGATATCAACAATTGAATTGCTGATATCTGTAATTGTATTTTCACTAGTGAAATGTCACCATAGGCTGCCATTCAAAATGAATTGTTGATATCAAGAATTCTTTTTTAACTAGTAGAAATATCATTTTTGATATCAATAATTACATTGTTACTAGTAAAAATGTGAATTCCTGATATCAATAATTAAATTGTCACTAGTTGAAATGTCTATTCTTGATATCAACAATTCAATTGTTACTAGTAAAATTGTTACTTTTTGATATCTGAAAATGTATTTCTGATATCAATATTATTTCAGATATCTAAAATGGCTTTCTTACTAGTAACAATCACATTCATGATATCAGAAATTAACACTATCACTAGTGAAAATTGAATTATTGATATCAAAAATGAAAATTTTTACTAGTAGCAATTCAATTGTTGATATCAAGAATAACATTTCAACTAGTAACAATTGAATTATTGATATCATAAATAAAGGTTGTTACTAGTAATAATTGTATTTCTGATATGTGAAATTGGAATTTCAACTAGTAAGAAATCAATTCTTGATATCAACAATTGGTTTTGAATGGCAGCCTATGGGGACATTTCACTAGTGAAAATACAATTGTTGATATTAAGAATTCAATTGTTGATATCAAGAATTACATTTTTGATATCAAAAATGTAATTCTTGATATCAACAATTGAATTCTTGATATCAAAAATGTAATTGTTGATATCACGAATTGAATTGATGATATCAATAATTTAATTGTTGATATCAAAAAATGTATTTGTTGACATCAAGAATGTAATTGTTGATATCAAGAATTCATATCCTGGAAATGAATAAAAGCTAAAACGGCTTGCCAGCCTATGGTGACATTTCACTAGTGAAAATACAATTACAGATATCAGCAATTAAATTATTGATATCAACAATTCAATTCTTGATATCAACAATGCCATTTTTTGATATCAAGAATTGAATTGTTGATATCAAGAATTTAATTGTTGATATCAACAATTAAATTCTTGACATCAAAAAATGGCATTGTTGATATCAAGAATTCATATCCTGCGGATGAATAAAAGTTAAAACGGCTTGCCATAGATAAAGTACATTTTTAACAGAATCGTGTCAATTACAAGTAGAAGAAATGTCAAAAACAGTTGTGAGTATTATTCGTGTGCTTTTAGAGAGTAATCTCACCTGAAAAAAGCCGTGAAAAGTTGAAACAACAGCGAGACGAGAGGGAGTTTTGTTGTTTACCAGTAGCAGTGGTCCCGCGCCGTTTCCATGGCAACTCTGCGCGCCGGCCGCTCCAGTGTTTGAGAGACTCGAAAGTTCACGTGCACGGCATTGATGATAAACCACGTCAAAATCAAGCAGCACGTATATGTACATACAATAAAGATGTCCTGAAAGTGCTTTGTAAATAGAATATGAAAGCTGTAGCCTATTGATTATTTCAAATAACATTATTGTCGTTGAATATTCAACTAACCTGGACTTTCACAGAGAGCTTTATAGGTTATTAAATTAAACCTATAAATAACCTGCAGGGAACGTTCTGGGAAGGTTCTCTTTAGGTTACAAAATTAAACCTAAAAATAACCAGCAGGGAACGTTCCCGGAACGTTCTCTTTAGGTTATAAAATTAAACCTAAAAATAACCTGCAGGGAACGTTCTGGGAAGGTTCTCTTTAGGTTACAAAATTAAACCTAAAAATAACCTACAGGGAACGTTCCCGGAACGTTCTCTTTAGGTTATAAAAATTAAACCTAAAAATAACCTGCAGGGAACGTTCTGGGAAGGTTCTCTTTAGGTTACAAAATTAAACCTAAAAATAACCTGCAGGGAACGTTCCCGGAACGTTCTCTTTAGGTTATTAAAAAAAAAACCTACAGAGAACGTTCTTAGAACGTTCTTATTTGGTTCCCAAAAAAATAACCAAATGGGAACCATATGGGAACGTTATGGGAACGTTCTGTGTTTACTGGGCTCATCTCACTCGCCCGCTAGTACAGATGGGCGGGGCTTAGCGCACTCCCGCACTTCCTCTGCTGCTAGCTCTTAACCCTCTGAGACCTAAGGGTATTTTTACAATAAATTTTCCGTCTGGTGTCATTTACTAAAAAAGCTTGTAAAATATCAACCCTTTGGTGCACAGACAATTGACACACCTCTTTTTTTTTCAGGACAAATTGAACTTTCAGCATATTTGTGTTACATTGATGTCACCTGAATGTAAAATAAGTTATGGGACCATAAAGACAAATGAAAAAATAAATCGGAAATGGAATCACTTAATTATTTATTGAAATCACACACAAATAAATAAAAGCTAAGCAATTTTCCTCTGGAAAATAGTTTGTTCATGTCTTTGGAGTCCTGGAGCACAGGAATAAACATTATAACTTGTACAGAACAAAAAATATTGACATTTTTCCAAAAGAAGTCCAGGCGTTTGGGGCCTCATGAAATTCACTGGTGCCAAGCCTCAAAACAGTTCCTATCAGCAATCACACAGAGGGCCACATCACAGGTTTTGCATTTCTATTTTATTTATTCTTTTATTTATTATGTTCTTTTTATTCTTTTATAATACATTTATACTACTATAATACTTTTTACAGTAAATAAATAAATGGCACTTCAGCTGGGTCTATCCTGGTAATCTAGTTCCTCATCTGTCAAAAAGCTCTGTTCTCCTGAAAATCCTTCATCCTGCAATGCACCAAAATAGACAAGCGCTTTATTTATGTCCATTTCGCTGTGTTTCTCTGTGAATCGCGCGTCTCCGTGAGTCTCTCTATCTCTCTACACTATATCAGCGCTTGGTTCATGCGTAATGACGCACACCAATGTTTACAACGGATCAGCCTGTAATTGGTCGAAAACCATCACGTGAAAACATCACGTGATATCCAGGATGTCCGCTAACATCGAGCTAGCGGCAAAAATGACCGAATATTTATGAATTATGGGCTTCAAGATTATCAAAGTTTGACATAAAGCGTTTGGATTTATTGCTGAAAACCTCTGAAAGGAAGCACAAGTTCCAGGCTGGATAGAAAACCTTCTGTAAAGGCTAGAAAGACCCGAAAGACACCCCCGTGATGGCTAGCTCGTTAGCTTTCTGCTGGAAAAAACGGTAAGAAAATCGATAAATCTGTCATCGAGTTATGTAAACATTTATCGGAGGTGACGTGTGGCATCGTCGACGACGCCGTCGGGCTCAGGGGGTTAAAGAGCCCATCACCTCATTTGATATGTGATTTCTTTGTTTCTTTCTTACTTATTTTCTGCTTTCATATTATTTTTTTAGTAGCCTGGATTACCCGGGTTACACTCTCCCCGCCTTTAAGATATGCAGGTCCCACTGCATCGTCCGGGCTGTGCAATTACAGCAGAGGGAGATCCAGCTTTTATTCCTTGAGGGGTTTCCCAAAGACAGTCAGACTCCTCCAGTGATGCTGTGAACGCTGTACTGAGTCCCCGCAGTAAAGATTGCATGACCAAGGAAAGGGGATTCCCTAATTGAGGGTACTGTAGCCTTTTTGGTGGCTCATGGAGTCTCTGCGAACGCCTTAGGATACTTTCTCCAGCCTGGTCAACTACTGCCTTGTAACAAACTGATCGTTGTACAGCCAAGTTACAAATTAAATAAGAACGTCTATTCTAATTTCCTTTTCCTTTTTAAGATGGTTGAAAACAGAGTTCATGGAACATACTGCAAGTTCAAAATCTCCTTCCGTGTATTTCACACAAAACATAGACACAAACAATAATACACCACAACAATATAAAGCCCGTTGTATGAGAGTAAGTGTGTGTGCATAAGTCCAAAGGCAATGTCTATAGTCCCGCGTGTGTGTGTGTGAGTGTGTGTTAAGATCAGCCTCACCAGAAGGAATGTCAACACCGTGAGCGTGATCAAAAGCGGGGATGACAGGCTTAAGTCCTCGAAAAGTAATCCTGGCAACGAGCCAATAGAAGTTCTCCACTGAGGAACGGCGAGTCGGCGCTTCTAAGACCATAGAACCCGGAAAAATCCACATAAACACCGGCCGGTTTTGTGAATGAGAAGACGCTTCTCCTGAACCTTAGTTTTCCGGTTCCTTTTATGGCAAACTAAAAGTCTTTTCCTGTTTACCTGTGACCAACGCCCACGTGACAAACGTCATCACATGTTCAAGCGCGCACAGAACTTGGGATGCAAATACAGTACAATAGCAAGGCATTCAGAGTAAAGAGTAAAGTAGAAAAAGTTAGGAAATTCCCGTGACTAAACATTAAATAATAGTCACTAACCATATCTAAACTTTCCTCCTATGTGGTCACGCTACATAGATCCCCCCCCCCCCAGCCTTCGGCATAGGTGGAGATTGTCCGTACCAGCGCTTTAGATTAACCACATTTATAACATCTGTTTTTAAGTGGACTGCCCCAACTCACTGTGTAATTTATTGGCCCCATCCTTTTTAAAATCTCAGCTGGACCCTCCCACTTGGGCGCTAGCTTGGCAGCGAATTTAGTGGCGGCAAACGAGAGAGGGTGAGTCCTAATCCAGACTAGATCTCCCGGCTTGAATTGCGCATCCTTCCGTCGGGCATTATAATATCTAGCTTGTCTGGTTTGTTGTACCCCAACTCGGAGTTTAACCTCCTCTGCCATCTGTTTTGACGTTCGACTAGAGTATAGGAAACTTGGTCGGGCGTAGGGGGTCTAAGGATCAACCTCTCAGAGGTCCATTAAGCTGACGACCCAACATTAACTCCGCCGGAGCTCTACCTGTGGTCTCTTGGTGAGCTGTATTGATGGCGAACCTTAGCTCCGGTAACCACTGATCCCACGTCTGATGATATTGTCCTACATAGGACGCAATCATGGTCTTTACTGTCCTGTTGACTCTTTCAGTCAGGTTAGTTTGCGGATGATAGCTGGTAGTGAGTTTCTGGATGCTTCCCCAAGACCGACATAGTTCCGCTAGCACCTTGGATGTAAATTGTGCTCCTCGGTCTGACACCAGGTATTTAGGCACCCCCCATCGGGTAAATATTTCTTCTCTGAGTATTTTAACTACTTTCAGCGTCTTGCTATCTCGCAGGGGGAACACTCCACCCACTTTGTGAAATAGTCAACAATCACTAGAAGGTATGCGTTTCGTTTCTTACTCAGAGGAAATGGACCCATGAAATCCATCCCCAAAGTGTGTCCTGGTTCATTAACCTGGGTATGCTGTAGGAAGCCACTTGGTCTTGTATTTTCATGTTTATATTTTTGACATATTTCACATCCTTTGACATACTGCCAAACATCCTTACGGACCGACGACCACCACGCTACTTCTAATAGTCGCAGCAAGGTTTTTAGTCGGCCTAGATGTCCTCCCAGCGGGTTATCATGGAAGTAATGTAAGAAACCTGGTATCAGCTCCTGCGGCACAACCAACTGGAACCGCTCTCCATCATTCTTGATTGGGATGCGCCGATATACCACCCTGGTGTTTCTACGAAGGTAATCCTTTGATCTTGCCTCTTACTATTCTGGGGATTCCCAGCAGGAGAAGAAATATTACTGTCTCGGCTTTGGGCCTGCGAGATTTCTCCTAGAGTGTGAGGTATGTCGGATACATATCTGGGAGGGTTATAGTCATACAGTGTGCACTGTCTCTTCCAACGGCCCATAAGCTCGAGACAAGGCATCTGGTCCCAAATAAACATCCTTTCCGATGATGCACTTGGAAATGTAAATTGCTGCAATCTCAGAGTCCATCGAGTTAACCGGGAAGATGTCTTTGGACAATTAAAGGGCCCACGTTAAAGCAGCATGATCACTGTAAATGTCAAATGGCCTTCCTTCCAGGTAATGTCTCCATTTTCCACTGCCCAGACCACCGCTAGACACTCTTTTTCCGAGGTAGAATAGTTTACCTCTGGTCCTTCAAGGTTCTTGAGGCATAGGCTATTACTCTCTCCCCTTCAGAGGTAAGCTGGGAGAGAATAGCTCCTAGGCCCACATCGCTGGCGTCCGTGTGAACCTGGAATGGTAGATTGAGGTCCGGCTGCATTAGGACAGGTGGGTCTTGCAATTTCCGTTTGATAGTCTGCAGACTGGTTTGGCATTCTGGAGTCCAGTCCCATTTTACTCCTTTCTTCTTTAGATGGTTCAGGGGCGCAGTGATGTCAGCGAAGTGTGGAATGAATTTGTGATACCATCCAGCTAATCCC
>NW_024121410.1:708820-920466 GCF_016745375.1 Pimephales promelas
GATGTAGTCAGCTGGATTCAGGCCGTATCCAGATCAGTATCCATCACGACAGCCATTGGCACTGATCCTCAACAAACCTGTCCCCGGTGTGATGACTCTGATCTTCAACCTTCCAGATGGAACTGGATAATATTCTGATTGTTCCAATCCAATCTGACTTCTAACCTATAATGCTACCTAAATCATAATCATACAATGTTGGTTCATTGGCCAGAGGAGAACTGGCCCCCCCGACTGAGGCTGGTTTCTCCCAAGGTTTTTGTTCACCATTCTGCCACCTGATGGAGTTTTGGTTCCTTGCTACTGTCACTTTTTTCACCTTTGTTGCCATTGGCTTTTGGCTTGCTTAGTTGGGGACATTAATTTAATTTAATATTCAACAATAATATTGATCTGCCTGCACTGACACCATTATATGAGAACATTTATATATATATATATATATATATATACACAGTACTGTGCAGAAGTCTTAGGCACACTAGTATTTTCGCCTCAAAGAAATGGTTTTAAGCCAGTTATTTATATATTTTGTTGTAGTGCCTCAGTAGGAAATATCAGTTTACATTTCCAGACATTAATTGTGCCATTAATTGTAATAATCCAGTGAAATTTTTGAATACACAAGGATTCTGACAACAGCCAATGCTCCACACGGAGGTCGGATCTCACCATCATCGAGTGCATCTGAAATCATATGAAGAAACAGAAAAAACAGAGACTAAGACCAGAAGAACTGCGGCAACGTTTCCAAAGACGCTTGAAAAAACCTGCAAAACTAAAAACTATGTGCAATACCTGGACAAAAGCTGTTTTAAACGTAAAGTCAGTTAGGTGACGCCTTGGGGGTGAGAATGGGCTGACTAAACACCTATTGATTTGATTTAGTTAACTGTTAAAAGTTAATAACAGTTAATAATAGTTAACTAATAAAAGTGAATTGATAAATAAAATCTATTTATAATTATGACATTATTTTTGAAAACATTCTCATTTACAGCATTTTTACACAAGTACCTTAAACGTTTTCACAGTACTGTAGCTTTGCAGGCAGGCAGGCACTACCTTCGAGACGTTGCTGCAGTTCTTCTGGTCTTCGTCTCTGTTTTTTCTGTTTCTTCATATAATTTCAGATGCACTGGCTGTTGGCTGTTGTCAGAATCCTTGTGCATTCAAAAATTTCACTGGATTATTACAATTAATGACACAATTAATGTCTGGAAATGTACAAACATTTCAAACAAAAATTAAACATCACTGAACTTAAGCTGGACTATGATGCTATTTTCTTCTGGAAATCTGGAAACAAGCTTTTGTTGCTCTGTTGATCTGTATTGTAAAAAGCGCTATATACTGTAACTAAATGTTACTAGACACACACACACACAACAGAGAGAGAGAGAGAGAGAGAGAGAGAGAGAGAGAGAGAGAGAGAGAGAGAGAGAGAGAGAGAGAGAGAGAGAGAGAGAGAGAGAGAGAGAGAGAGAGAGAGAGCTCAGGCTTCACAGAGATGCTTATCTGACAGACAGGCATTTTGCATTCATCTGCTATGACTCACTGCCTTCCTGCCAGGACACAGATCAAAACTAAACCAGCACAGAGGATTACAAACTTCCAAAACTAATCTTGTATGAATCACCACAGAGGGACTGTATACAAATGAAAGGGATAGTTCAATATTTTGAATATTCATTGTATGGACAAAAACAACAACAACAAAGATAAATGTCTTTCTTTTTTATGTCACATAAAAGAAGAAAAATAAAGGTTTACACATCATGATAATATTATTTTCATTTTTAGGTAAACTAACCCTTTAACTAAAACTAACAAAATATTATTACCTGGCGGAAACTTTCCTCCTCTCACTGATATGCTCTACATTGTAGGTGGTGTCATCTGCTTGTTTCTTTGGGGTGGCAGAGATGTCTGTCTTCTCCAGCCCCTGGTGGCCAAAGGGGAAAAAAATACAGTATACATACAATAACTACAGGAATGAAGGAACTTCAAATCTGAAAGAAAGGAACCATGGGTAATTTCCATATCAAACTAATCCTTCCTCCAGGGATGGTCCAATCAGAATCTCACAATTAGCCATTCAGAGGCACTTTGATTTTTTTTTTTTTTTACAAAGGCTAGGCAGAGCCCGAGGGGCTGCAGGGGCCTACAAGCACGCACACACACACACACACACACACACACACACACACACACACACAGGCTGGGAAAAGCTGTTGTCTTAAGGTTGAATGAGGCCTGTGGGAGAAAGGGGCTTGTGGGGGGGCGTAGAGGTCAGATTGGATTTGACTGCTCTCAATTCACTAGCTCTAAGCGGGGAGAGAAATTTGGAAACTTAGGCGATACTCATTTAATAAATATTAAAAAGAAATGTTTTAAATTAAATACAAGTTCAGCTCAGTCAAAAGTACCTGTGGCATGCAGTCGATCAGCACAGAAAAGAATTGTCTCTTGTACCTTGTGAACAACACTTACAGCGAAAGTCTATAGGGCAGGATTTGCATTGAGAAAACCGTTAATGTAACCCTAACCAATTAGAATGTTTAGCCACATTTAAACATATGCGTTTAAGTGGATAGTGTGATAAAATTCCTTACCGTAGATGTGTGAAGTTAAAGGGTTAGTTCACCCAAAAATGAAAATTAAGTCATTAATTACTCACCCCCATGCTGTACCAACCCCGTAAGACCTTCGTTCGTCTTCGGAACACAAATGAAGATATTTTTGATTAAATTTGAGAGCTGTATAACTACCACATTGGCTCCTAAAGGACTGCCTCTTGACGGCCCAGAAAGTCAATGAAGAAAATGTTTAAATATCCCAAGTGACTACCGTGGCTCAACTATATGTTTATCAAGCGACGCGAATACTTTTTGTGCGAAAAAACAAACAAAAATAACGAGTTTATTCGACTATTTCTTTTCTTCCTTGTAGGCCAGAACGAGAATTCCTTAGATTTCCACGACGCATGCGCGAGATTTGCGATCTGCTCACACCAGCCTTCACTACTTCAGATCGCAATTCTCGCGCATGCGTCGTGGAAATCTATAAGGAAGTCTCGTTCTGGCCTACAAGGAAGAAAAGAAATAGTCGAATAAACTCGTTATTTTTGTTTGTTTTTTCGCACAAAAAGTATTCGCGTCGCTTGATAAACATATAGTTGAGCCATGGTAGTCACTTGGGATATTTAAACATTTTCTTCATTGACTTTTTGGGCCGTCAAGAGGCAGTCCCTTAGGAGCCAATGTGGTAGTTATACAGCTCTCAAATTTAATCAAAAATATCTTCATTTGTGTTCCGAAGACGAACGAAGGTCTTACGGGGTTGGTACAGCATGGGGGTGAGTAATTAATGACTTAATTTTCATTTTTGGGTGAACTAACCCTTTAAGTCTACTGTATATCCAATTTTTCAACTCCTGTCATGGCCATGTATAGACAGTAAACCCAGTAACTTTCATAAGATATGCAGAAGGCTTCCAGAAGGGGACTGTCCATGATTATTCATTACTTATACTACAGGGCTGTTGAATGCTTGATTCTGATTGGTTGAGAATGTTCTAAAGGTGTGCAATTATTTTCAGGGAAACGCACGGCTAAAGTAGTTTCAGGCAGGTTTGACCGCATTACAGTTCCATATCACTATTCCATAGTTCACTGTAATAACGGAAAATAGGATACAATTCATAACAAGAAAAAACATGCAGCCCCATGCGCTTGATCTGAAATTTTAGATGTCTAACTTCACAATCAATGGACACATACAGTTTCATTTTAATAAATAAAGTATGTAGTCCTATCTATAATAGGCTAAATAGAAAATTAAACTGAATAGGCTATATAAATAAATTGATAGTCTCGCTGCACGGATTTTCATAATTATTCCAGATAATATAACAAAAAAATAATTATTGATAGGCCTACCTGTTAAAAGGGCTTTGTGTGTTTCATTTATTGGGTTATCTACTCTCAATTATAGAAAACAAGAATGAACATATTAATTAAAACAAATTTAATTAATAAATAAATAATAATATTGACGCACATTCTTTTCTGTCTCATTATTTCAACATCTCTATCTCTCTCTCTCTCTCTCTCTCTCTGAGTGTGTGCGCATGTGCGGGCATCTGAGGAGTGTGTGAGCGTTTGAGTGCGGCGTGGTTGAGTGAGTTGTTACTTTTTTCCTTTTCCCTTTATTTAGTTTAGGTATTTTGGGTTAGTGTTCATTTAATTGTCGCAGGGTTTTTTCACCCAAGGGTGGAAAATGGGGACAAATTCAGATGGTTGCGTTTCTTTAACCACTCAACACGGGTGCAAATGTCTACCTGATGAGTCCATAACAGTTGAGGATTGTCTAGTTGCGATCAGCAGCGAAATTGGTGCTTGTAATATTATGTCCGCATCAAGGATGAACAAGGCTGTCGTTGTCTTTTTGAAAGAGGTCTCTTTGGTTCAGCATTTAGTTGAATTTGGTTTATCCGTTAGAGATACTTTTTTTATCAGTTTTGCCGTTGTCGAGTCCTTCCAAGAAGGTTATCCTTTCGAATGTGCCCCCATTCATTTCTAAAGAATCACTCGAGCGTTTGTTAGGACGCTATGGTAAACTAGTGGGGCCGATTAAAATGATTCCTTTAGGAACAAAAAATCCAGACCTCAAACATGTGATGTCATTTAGATGTCAGACTTTCATGATCCTGAATTCGGAATTTAAGTCCTTGAATACGTCAGCGAAAACCACGCTGCTGGATAAAGATTACACCATTTATATCAGTACTGAATCAATGAGGTGTTTTACTTGTGGGAAGTACGGTCATACAAAACTGGTATTTTCAATGAATGATGAGGCTAACCCTAATGTGAATGAGCAAAATAATTCTACGGAACAATTGCTTTCTGCTACAGTAAGTAATGATGGTGTCAGTGACAGAATTGATCAGGTTGTAGCGCCTTCTCTCTCTGTAGATAGAGATGAGATGCCTGGTGGAGAATTGGTCGATTCGCAGGCATCAGAATTTAGTCTGTCTCAGGGTGATCCTGGTGTGTTAATAGAAGGAAGTGAGATGGATTCTGATAGTGACACTTCTGAGATAGCAGAACCTTTTACTTTTGCAAATTCTCAGGGAGGGCCTGCAGAGAATGTTTATAATCTTAAATTAAAACATCCTTATTACACTGTTAGTCAAATTAATCATTTTTTGGACAATACCTTTAACCAGCGAAAACCAAAACTTGAGAAATACTTCCCAGATTTACAGCTCTTTGTTGATTCATGTACGATGGTAATGAGAAAGGCAACACTGGAGGAGCTTGATCAGCCTAAACGCTACAGGATCAAAAAATACCTGAACACTGTTAAAAAAAAGATTAAAGCTCGGCTCAAAGATAATAAGGATCATGACTGTCAGTTTATTTTTTGGGGGGTTTTGGATACCCTATCATATATTTTTCCATGGCATCCCTAAATATTGGATCTTTTAACATCAATGGATGTCGGGACACAACAAAGAGACTTGCTTTGTTTAATTATTTACAACTTAAAAAGGCAGACATTATTATGCTTCAAGAGACTCATTCTGATTTACAGAATCAGACACAGTGGAAGTGTGATTGGAAGGGAAATATTGTAATGGGCCATGGAACTAATCTTAGTGCTGGTGTCGCTATACTTTTTTCTTCATGTGTCTTAAATCAACCAGTTATGTTCGAGATAATACCTGGTTGACTTTTAAGAGCAGATATTATAGTTGGACAAATAGGGTTTTCTTTTTTTAATGTATATGCTCCAAATGTTGGGCAAGAGCGTAAGCTGTTTTTTGAAAAGCTATCACATGCCTTGTCACAGTGCCCACAGGATAATGTTGTGGTAGTTGGAGGTGATTTTAACTGTACTGTAAACCCTGATTTATATAGGAATCATGATGAGCCTCACTCAAGTTCTGCAAAAGCTTCAAAAAATTTTATTGGTTATCATGATCTTGTTGATATATGGAGAGATCATTTCCCTGGGGTCAAGCAGTATACTTGGTTAAAAGTAAACTCAAATTCTTTGTATGGAGCGAGACTTGACCGGCTTTACGTTGCCAGGAGTAATAGTGGTAGGTTTTATAATAGCCTAATAGTACCATCTTTTCTATCTGACCACCATTATATCTCCGTGGCTGTCTCTGTCCTGTCTTCTAAAAATCACAAATCACACTGGCACTTTAACAACAGATTACTACAGGATCACTCTTTCATTCACTCTTTTGGCCTTTTTTGGCAATCTTGGAGAGAGATGTAGTTTTCCTTTATTAAGTCAGTGGTGGGACATAGGCAAAGTGCATATTAAGTTGTTTTGCCAACAATATACTGCTCATAACACCAGAACTCTCAAAGAAAAAATGAGATCTCTTGAAGAGGACATTCTGAGACAAAGTAACCATGGTGACTCTGCTGATTCTATTGAGAGGAATAAGTTCCTTCTAAAGACTTTGTTGGAGGAGCAAGGAAGAGCAGCCCTCTTAAGGACCAGATATTCTCAATTAAATGAAATGGACACTCCCTCTGCATTCTTCTTTGGTCTGGAAAAAAACCAAGAGAACATAAGTACTTCCATAAACTGAATTTACCACAAGGAGATGTGACAACTGACCAACAGGACATCCGCACTCATGCACTTTCCTTTTATGAGGACCTATACTCTGCTGAACCATGTGATAGATCAGCAGCAGAACAACTTTTATGTGATCTACCACAGTTATCAGAGGAAGATCAACTTATCCTTGAGAGCCCTATATCTTTTGCTGAACTTTCTCTTGCCGTCCAGGAGCTGAGCCCTGGGAAGTCGCCTGGTCTGGACGGTCTTTCATCTGAATTCTATCGTGGCTGCTGGAATTTGATTGGAGAGGACTTGTATGCAGTCTTCCTGGAAAGCTTTAACCGTGGGAAACTTCCATTAAGTTGTCGGAGGGCAATCATAACATTGATCCAGTGTTGTAGTCGAGACCACCTCACTCGAGTCCGAGTCGATACCGAGACCAGAGAGAGTCGAGTCCGAGTCAAGACCGAGTCCATAAAGAGTCGAGTCCAAGTCGAGTCCAAGACCAGAGACGGTCGAGTCCGAGTCGAGACCGAGACCAGTGAGGGTTGATTACCTAATTTACTTTTATTTACTTAGAGAAATCCTTTTTTTTTTTTTTACTGAATTTACTTAGAGTTTAAAAAATATGATCAGTTTAGGGTAAAAAGACCACATAGTAGGTGGTGTTAAAAGTAATTTTATTACAATTTGTCATGCGCAGTTGCGCACTAGAGAATCACCAATCACTGGGCGTGTCAATCAATTTAAAGAAATACTTTATTAACATACATTAATAATCATGAAAAATATTTTGAATTGAACTCGAGTGGACTCGGGAATAAGTCCGAGTCCTAAAAAAAAAAATGTTCAAGTACGAGTCAATTCCGAGTCCAAATACACACGAGTCCATGACAAGACCAAGACCATTAAAATATGGTCTCGAGACCGAGACCGAGTCCGAGACGAGTCCGAGTCTCGAGTACTACAACACTGCATTGATCCCAAAAAAAGGAAATCTTGGGTTCCTTAAAAACTGGAGACCAGTCTCACTGATCTGTGTTGATTTTAAAATTTTATCTAAAACACTAACTAATAGGCTTAAAAAATATATGTCTGTGGTAATCCATGAAGAGTTATTTTGTGTCCCTAAATGCCAGAGGTGGGGGACTCGAGTCACATGACTTGACTCGAGTCTGACTCGAGTCACAATTTTCAGGACTTGTGACTTGCTTGATTAAAGTACAAAAATGACTTGACTTGACTTTGACTTGAGAACAAGTTACTTGAGACTTGACTTGACTTGAAGTGGAAGACTCGACAATGACTTGAACATATAATAAACAAACAGCAATACAGTTAATTAAAAAAAAAATATATATATATATATATATATATATATATATATATATATATATATTGTGACGTCAGCATCACTATATCGGCATTTAACGCTGCTCAATTCAAACCGCGCCAAACGGAAGTTCCGGGAGTCTCACGCATATTGATAGCGTCTCCCTGATGCCCGCAAATGAGTTAAAATCTCCCGGAATCTAGAGCGAGATACTGCGCGTATAACATACATAGCGTGCGGCGTGTGCACGGCAGAGATATGGGAAGCCAAACAAACCAAAAGTGGGACGAGACAGCGGGGCTTTACAGAGCTCGTGCCGCGCAGACATGTCATCTGCACGGTTCAATGATCCGAGCCGCGCAGCCGATTCGTCAGCGCAGCGCGGACGTGTTTCCTAGCGACACTCAATAGTCAGCGCTGCACTGACCAATTTAAAGCAACGCGAACCATATGCTACATACTACATGCAAATAAATGTACAATAAAGAAACCCCTCCTTCCTTACAAAGAATTGTTCTCTACTGAAGTTTAGGAGTTAATTATGGAGAATTCCATAATTAAAACAATCATTTGTTAATATTTATGTAAATTTAATATATAATATACATAATAATACATATTTTATATTTATTAACATATTTTATATCCCCCCCCCCCTCCCTAACATTACATTCATTGAGATATACCTCCCTGAAATGAATTCTTGTAGGTTGGGATGTCTGTATATGCAGCATAGATATACACGGCTGTGCAGCTGCAAATGCGTTTTACATATAGGTTTCAGTAAATCGAGGAAAAGGAGTTTCCGAAGACATTTGTTGGCTATGATAAGAAAAACTACTAAATTAAAAAAAAATTGCATTTTATATTCTCATACATTTCATATTTTATATTTTACATTTATATAAGATATAAGATATTACATTTTAGATTTCATACATTTTAGACCGTTTCAATTAAATTGAATTAGACAGATTGGATTATACATCTTAGAATCGATACATCTTAGACTCTGAACGTTTTGTGTAAACAACACAATTTTATTTTATTTTCAGATATTAATGTAGCACAGATATGCATATGATTAATATAGCAAATATATTAAATAAGATACATAATATATGTATAAAAGTTCATCTTTTCTGTGCAAAAATAAATATGTATCGAAAAAATTTACCTCTATTTATTTTAGTAGTGTGACTTGACTTTACTTGAAACTTATCAGGACTTGACTTGACTTGCTTAGGGTGAACCCTTGACTTGACTTGACTTGCTTGATTTATCTGAACTGCGACTTGAGACTTGACTCGAGACTTGATGGTTAAGACTTGAGACTTGCTTGGACTTGACCATGTGTGACTTGTCCCCACCTCTGCTAAATGCACAATTTTTGATAATCTTTTTCTCATAAGAGATATTATTTCAGTTGCACAAAGGCACAAACTGGACATTGGATTCCTCTCCTTGGATCAGGAAAAAGCTTTCGACAGGGTGGACCATCATTATTTGTTCAAGACCCTTGAAGCTTTTGGTTTTAGTGCAAATTTTATTTCTCTTGTCAAGCTCCTGTACAGTGACATTTACAGTATGTTGTGTATTAATGGGTCTTTAACTAGACCTTTCTCTGTGACTAGGGGAATAAGACAAGGATGCCCTCTGTTTGGTCTTCTGTACTCTATTTCCATTGAACCTCTGCTAGTTATGCTGAGGAACAGCTGTGTGGTATTGGTGTCCCAGGTTTCCCAGAAGAGGCCCCAGTGAAACTTACAGCTTACACGGACGATGTTACAGTAATAATCAAGAGCACTAATGATGTTACTAATCTTATTTCTTGTTTGAATAAGTTCCAGAAAGCTACATCTGCTCGTATTAATTGGGATAAATGTGCATCCTTCTTGTTGGGAGACTGGGTGGATATACAGTAGGACCACCTCAATTGGTGGGTTCAAGATGGATTTAAAGTACTTGGTGTTTGTTTTTTTTTGAGATGGCCCAATATACTGAAAAGAATTGGGAGGGATAAGCAAATCGGGTGATCGGCAGATTGCAGAAGTGGCGTTGGCTTCTACCACAGCTTTCTTTCAGGGGGAGGTGCTTGATTATCAATAATCTGGCTGCCTTAATGCTGTGGCACAGAGTAACTGTTTTAAATCCTCCTAAAGAGTTGCTTATTACCATTCAAAAAGCTTTTGTGTATTTTTTTGGAATGGTTATCATTGGCTTATTCCTGTTATACTTTATCTTCCGGTGGCTGAGGGAGGTCAAGGACTAATACACAGAGTCAAAAATACTAGCAATGAGATTACAAACATTACAGAGGCTTTTGTATTGTTCTACTCCTTTGGGTAACATTTGGGCAATCTATACTATCAGATTTAGGTGGGATAGGCCTAGATAAACAGTTGTTCTTAATGGAAAAGCCTTTTGAGGAAAAAGCACACGTTTTCTTCCCTAATTTTTACAGGTCAGTAATTAAATCATGGAAGTATTTCAACTTTTCAAGAACAGAAGAGGTGCATTATGGGATTTCAGAGCCCTTGTTTTTTAATCCTCTTATAAAGCTACCATCTAATGTGTCTTGTTTTGTTCAACTTTTTTTACGAACTGTTTTGTCACTTGCTGCACAGGTTAAATTAAAATCTCTAAGAACTGTGGATAGGATAATTAAGTGTATTAGAGATGCTTTGCCCCCTACATTACATATGACTTGACTTGACTTGACATTAATGTCCTGTGTAAACTCAACCCTGGTGGTAGATGGTTTTACACCTCAGAGCTTCCCTGAGCTGAAGGTGACCCCCAAAGATGGAGGAGTTGGGGGTAACTTAAACCAGACTACATTGTTGAAGGGATATGGGGATTCTTTTTTTCATAATGTGGCAAAGAAAAATCTTTATTATATTTGTGTTAAATCTGTGCATGTTGGACATTTGCAAGGAAAAACAGATACCAAATGGAGGGATAAGATCTCTATTTGTGACAAAGTACATCCATCATGGAGAGTATTGTATAAACCTCCTATCTCCAAGAGATGCGGAGATCTTCAGTGGAGAGTACTCCATTGTGCTATAGCCTCAAATAGTTTGGTATCAAAGTTCAATAAGATTGTTCTGTCATGTCACTTCTGTAATGCTCATGATACTGTCTTTCATATGTTTTTTGAATGTCCAAGGCTTGGTCCTTTATTTGCAGTACTCGAAAAATTGATTACAAAATTAGGGTTTTTATATAATAAAACCTTGTTTATATTAGGGTATCAATATAGAAAGTCATGGCAACAACAATGTGTTCTTGCCAATTTTTTAATTGGCCAAGCTAAGTTAGCCATTTTGAAATCCCACCAGTGTAAAAATACAGGAAAAGAAGTTGATATGAAAGCTATGTTTAGGTCTTTAATAGAATCTCGTGTGACCATTGAGTATACATATTATAAATACACTGATAATGTTGCTATGTTTGAATGGAGATGGGGTGTGAGAGAGGCATTGGTGAATGTGAGTGAGTATGGAAGTTTAGTTTTTAATTGGTAAAATGGCTGTTGTTTTATAATGTAATTTGCATTAAAAAAATGTTTTTCTTAAAACCCTAAATTGTTTTAAATAAAAGGGGTTTAAAAGTCAAAAGTCTCTCTCTCTCTCTCTCTCTCTCTCTCTCCTACATACAAGAGCGTTTTAATGACAAAAATTTGACAAACGTCTTGATATGCATCATCTGAACAATGTTTTGAGGTGTGGTAACTGTAGTGTAAGCGGAATAATTGACTTCAGGCCTTTGAATTATCCGAAAAATAATGCACACCCGAGGTGTAACGGCCACTCCGCTTCGCGAAGTGACCGCATTACCACCTCGGGTGTGCATTATTTTTCTAATAATTCAACAGCCTGTCGTCAATTATTCCTTACTTGTGAGACAAATAATTGAGATGAACAGTTTGTTTCATGTAACCTAGTGTGAGATTAAAATACACCCTATAATACTTTAAGAAGGCATTTATTCATAATGAATTGCATGAAGCAATGGCTGAGCAGCATATAGCATGAAAGCCCGCCAGAGCCCGCCAAAATGGGCGGAGCTACCCCTCTATATAATGCAAGCATTCTGCCATAGGAACTCAGGTCAATTCAACTGCAAGTTATGCAGCACTCATTCCTGTCTTCTCAGGGAACCAAGGTTACGTTAGTAAGCGAGTAAATCCAGTACATTGATTAATTATCCATCAGCGACAAACATCTTCTCTTCGCTAGACTCCTGTGCAGTAGAAGTGGCTGCACATCAACTACCTGGAAATGCTGGCAGTCTTTCTGGCCCTCAGAACCTTCCTGGCAGACCTAAGGGTGCACCATGTCTTAGTCCGCTCGGATAGCATGGCAGTGGTGTCCAACATAAGCCACCAAGGCGGACTCAGATCGAAACCTCTGTACAAGCTTGCCAGACGCACACGTGCAGGGCACTGAGAGCGGCACACATGCCAGGCAATGCTCACTAATGACCCGCAAATGGCCCAGCCTTGATACACCTTTCCCCCGGTTGCGCTACTCCCTCAGGTCATCAGACAGATCAGGGAGGACAAACACCCAGTCCTTCTGGCGAAACCAGTCATGGTTCCTAGAATTGACGCAGCTGCTCTCAGGAATTATCTGGCACCCCCTATCAGAGTTATGAGCCCTTTACCTCTGGCCACTCGATGGGAGCCTATGAACTTCTCTGCAAGGGTCCTAAACAGTATTTCTGAGACTAGAGTCCTGTCCACTAGATCTCTACACCCTTAAGTGGTCTGTGTTTCTCTGACTGTGCATAGCCTGGAGTGAAGATCCGACATCCTGTGACACAGGGACGTGCACCAGGGGCGTAGGAACAATTCTGAACCTAGGGTGGACAGTCAATGCTAGGGGGGTCCGGGGGTATGCTCCCGCGGGAAAAAATTTTGAAAGATAAACCATTAAATGACACTTTCTGGAGAGTTTTGTGCAAAAAAATGGAGAAATTTAGTCTTACATGATATGTGAAAAACTGCAAGGTTAAGAACATATACTTTGGATTGTTGTAGTATCAACATGTATGTAGGGCATTTAGCATTTACATTACTGTTAATCAGTCATGTACTGATTAACTCAAATAAATGGTTGATTTGATTTCCATTAACTATAAGATACTAAAAAATATAATCAATCTATCCCTTGTAGAAAGGTTGCTTGGTAGCTAAAAGTAGGTCTAGCAATTATATTTCAAGACTGTAACCTATGTTCCCTGAGAACAGGGAACGAGACAATACGTCGAATGACGCTATGGGGAACGCCTCAGGCGTGACAGGTGTCTGAAATCAAATATCAACTCACAGTAATCAGGTTGACCGGCGACAGCCCGTGCATCATCAGCTTGAATGATGAGCGCGTCAATCTGGATGTATAAGAAGGGCGCCTTGAAACCGTGACAACATCCTATCGTCTGAAGGGACTGTTGCAGGCAGGCCCCGAGGCATGGCAACGAGACGTATTGTCTCGTTCCCTGTTCTCAGGGAACATAGGTTACAGTCGTAACCTGAGACGTTCCCTTTCGAAGGGAACTCAACAATACGTCGAATGACGCTATGGGGAACGAAATACCCACTCCGCCATGCTGAGGGGAGTGCATGCCGAAAGGCAGTGACAACTGTCAGAACCAGTAATTCCAAGAAACACTGAAACCACTCACCCTATGTTACATCGGGCTGTCAGTGACAGCACTCCCTACCGGTCATAGCCCAAGCTAATGAACCAAGAAAAACCAGAACGTAATAACGTGAGTAAATCAGGGCCAGCTCAAAGGCTTTAGGACCACAACTTCAAAATAGAAGGGGTCCCTTCTAGGGAGTGTGGCTAGGGGGCCAAAGAGACCCCCAGCCAGTCACTATTCAGGAGAACACTCCTCCTGAAATGCCCCCAGGCTGGCCTGGTGATCTGTACTAAGACACACAGTCTGGCCATAGCATGTCCGTCCAAGACAGAGCCTCTGGAAATTGCCTAGAAAAGGCATCCAAAAACTGAAGGCCCGCGAAGCTGGCGGAAACCATCGAGTTTCGGATCACAGAGACGGGATCCTCCGGAGAGTGTGACTCAACCTCGAACCAATGGGAATCGTACACTCAATCCACGAGTTTCCACCCAGTGCTCGCTTTTGAGCACTGAGGAAGTAAGAGAGGGATCAAAAATCAGGAAGGTCAAAGAGACCTAAGACCTGATGACCCCATGTGTGGGGAGCTCCGATACATGAGGGCTCATGTCAGGAAGGCCGTACGTTGTGCGGCCTGAAACCCAACGACCACAGCATGTGGAAACTCATCCTTCAGGAAAGCCAGAGGCTAGAAACCTGACAGACCCACAATGTTGGGCTACCTCGAAAAAAGGTTTAATCAGACCTAAAACCACAGTTGTGGGAGATAGCTTGAACAAGGGAAGTGCCTGTCGTAATGTATTGCGACAAAGACACATCTACAGTGGGACCCAAAGTGAAGAACCGGAGTCTGAACCACATAAGAAGGGACCGAAGCATACCGCGCGTGACCCTCACCATATGAAATGGATTTTAAAAACTGCACAAGACATCTCGTCAGGTGACTTACCACAATAATAGGTGAAGTATGGGTTTGTGTACTTCACTCTGAATTCAGGAAGGCCTGTTGAGGCCTGTAACCTGGCGACCACAGTATGCGGGAGCTCGTAACCTGGCGACCACAGTATGTAGGAGCTCATAACCAGGAAGGCCTAGTGAGGCCTGTAACCTGGCGACCACATCCGGTGGGAGCTCGTACTCAGGAAGGTCAGTGAGACCCAGCCTGGTGTACCTGAAAAACCACACCAAGTGGGAGCTACTTCCAGAAGTTAGCTCTTAAGAACTCTTAAAGTGGGACCCGAGGAAAGACCGGGGTCTGAGCCACATAAGAAGGGACCGAAGCATACTGCGTATGACCCTCACCATAAGAAATGGATTTTAAAAAGTGCACAAGACATCTCGTCGGGTGACTTACCACAATAATAGGTGAAGTATGGGTTTGTGTACTTCACTCTGAATTCAGGAAGGCCTGGTGAGGCCTGTAACCCAGCAACCACAATATGTGGGAGCTCATAACCAGGAAGGCCTGTTGAGGCCTGTAACCTGGCGACCACAGTGTGTGGGAGCTCATGACCAGGAAGGCCTGGTAAGGCCTGTAACCTGGCGACCACATTGGGTGGGAGCTCGTACTCAGGAAGGTCAGTGAGACCCAGCCTGGTGACCACAACCTGTGGGAGCTTACTCCACCAAGTGGAAGCTACTTCTTCCAGAAGTTAGCCAGAGAAGGGCGTCCCTGTAGCCAGTGACAGGACGCCACTTAAAGTGGGACCCAAGGGAAGACCGGGGTCTGAGCCACATAAGAAGGGACCGAAGCATACCACGCGTGACCCTTACCATACAAAATGGATTTTAGAAAGTACACAAGACATCCCGTCATGTGATTTACCACAATAATAGGTGAAGTAGGGGTTAGTGTACTTCACTCTGAATTCAGAAAGGCCGAACTTGAGGCCTGTAACCTGGCAGCCACAACAAGTGGGAACCCATAATCAGGAAGGCCTGACAAGGCCTAACACCCGATAGTCCCAATGCATGGGGAGCTCACATTCAGGAAGGCCGCTGAGGCCTGCAGCCTGACATGTGAAGACTCACCACTACAACTTAGCGACCACGAAAAGTGGGGGTTTCACATTCAGGAAGGCCTGGTGAAGCCTGCAACCTGACATGTGACAACTCACAACCAGGAAGGCCAATGAAGCCTGAAGCCTGGTGACCACAGAGTGGGAGCAAAGTGCTCAGGGAAGGTGGTGAGGCTGTAGTCTGGCTACCGCATCATGTGGGAGCCCACATTCAGGAAGGCTGGGTGAGGCCTGTAAACTGACTACCACAGTATGTGGGAACTCATAACCAGGAAGGCCCCTTTGAGGCCTGTAACCTAGCAACCACAATGTGTGGGAGCTCATCACCAGGAAGGCCTGGTGAGGCCTATAACCTGACCACCACAGAAAGTGGGAACTCATAACCAGGAAGGCCCCTTTGAGGCCTGTAACCTAGCAACCACAATGTGTGGGAGCTCATAACCAGGAAGGCCTGGTGAGGCCTGTAACCTGGCGACCACAATGTGTGGGAGCTCATAACCAGGAAGGCCTGGTGAGGCCTTTAACCTGGCGACCACAATGTGTGGGAGCTCATAACCAGGAAGGCCTGGTGAGGCCTTTAACCTGGCAACCACAGTATGTGGGAGCTCATAACCAGGAAGGCCTGGTGAGGCCTGTAACCTGGCGACCACAGTATGTGGGAGCTCATAACCAGGAAGGCCTGGTGAGGCCTGTAACCTGGCGACCACAGTATGTGGGAGCTCATAACCAGGAAGGCCTGGTGAGGCCTGTAACCTGGCGACCACAGTATGTGGGAGCTCATAACCAGGAAGGCCTGGTGAGGCCTGTAACCTGGCGACCACAGTATGTGGGAGCTCATAACCAGGAAGGCCTGGTGAGGCCTGTAACCTGGCGACCACAATGTGTGGGAGCTCATAACCAGGAAGGCCTGGTGAGGCCTTTAACCTGGCAACCACAGTATGTGGGAGCTCATAACCAGGAAGGCCTGGTGAAGCCTGTAACCCAGCGACCACAGCATGTGGGAGCTCATAACCAGGAAGGCCTGGTGAGGCCTGTAACCTGGTGACCACAATCAGTGGGAGCTCATAACCAGGAAGGCCTGGTGAGGCCTGTAACCTGGCAACCACAGTATGTGGGAGCTCCCACAGATGTCTCTCCGTGGCCACCATAGCACCGACAGAACAGCAGCTTGCTTGGTGGCCCGGAGTCCCGCAACAGATCGGTCTGGTAGGCCTGAGGACCACAAGGGCGTGCAGAACCGCACCTGCCTGACCTGCTGCCGTGTACGCTCTGTCATTCAAGCATGAAGATGTCTTGAGCAGCTTGGATGACCGGGTCAGAGCTCTTAGTGAAGAGGACCAACCAGAGACGAGATAGTTAGCCAACGTCTCGTCCACTGGCGGCCTCGACACTTATCCATTCTCCACGGCTCCCTCCACAGCAGCGAAACTAGCCTGCTGATGCAGATAGAGACGTGAGGAGAACGGATTCTTCCATACCCTCTCGATCCCAGCGTGGAGATCGGAAACGAATGGAAGGCTCATCCGGGCTGGTGGCTTATGGGTGGGGAGGAACCAGCCATCCAAAATACCATGAGCGGGTTCCTCCCAGACGCGCCTCCACTGCAACAGCAATCTGTCTGAGGCGCGCCCCATAATGTCAACCAGCTCAGCGTACACTGGGCAGGAGGGCTGAAATGATTCGGTCTCAACCAAACTGACATCCTTTTCTATATATATATATATATATATATATATATATTACAGCCAACTCCTGCCCTGCCCAAAGAGAACAGTTACAGATTCACCAAAGAGAGAGAGCGCTCATTTTCTCTCTTCTTAGATGTTCAACATTAATCTGTAACTCACCCTCGTCAGCTGGTAGATCATCCGCGAGGTTAACGCCCCTCTCCCGATAATCTGCCAGCTCCATCTGAAAGCTCCACGAGCTCAACCGCCACTGAGCCTCAGCCCGAGCGGGAACCGGAACCACGGGGTTCAGATGCCGCGCCCACTTCCCTCGAGAAGTGGGTCAGACGAGAGCAGAGAGTTCTGAAAGGAAAACTCTCAGTTCGCGCAAAAAACTCCCTCGAGAGCTTCCCGCACATGCTCTTCTTTCAGGCAGAACACGCACAGATCGTGTGAATCCTCCGGTGTCAAATATCTGGACACAAGTCGGCACACTCGCGCAAAGTGTTTCTCCACGTCTCTGCGTGCTTAATCGTTGATACTATCACACAGACAAACAGTCCCTGAAGACGAAAAGATGTTGTCACGGTTTCAAGGCGCCCTTCTTATACATCCAGATTGACGCGCTCATCATTCAAGCTGATGATGCACGGGCTGTCGCCGGTCAACCTGATTACTGTGAGTTGATGTTTGATTTCAGACACCTGTCACGCCTGAGGCGTTCCCCATAGCGTCATTCGACGTATTGTTGAGTTCCCTTCGAAAGGGAACTTAGATTTTGAAATGTGGGGGGGGACATGTCCCACGTATAATGGCTCCTACGCCCATGACGTGCACAGACATTTTGAGGGGCAGGGGCTCAAGTGAAAAAGAGGGCACTTCTCATAATTACATTTTTTGAATCAAAAAAGTATATATATATATATATATATATATATATATATATTAACACAAATCTGACTTTAAAAAAAATATTAAAAAGTTAATTTTATCTTCCTCAAACTCAGCAATTGTTTCATTTTCAAAAGATTTCTACAAGAATAATTAATTCACACAGAAACTAAGGTCCCCTTAGTATTCATAGGTTTATAAAGCAGCAAAGGACACCATGCCACAATGAGCATGTTTTCTCATCATCATCATCATCATCATCATCATCATCATCATCATCATCAAATAAAACCTTCAAAATCCACATTTAGATGGAGTTTGTTTTAAACCTACTAGCCTCCATATGTTTGCATCTGTAGTTTTCTTCTAAATTCACCAATTTAGATTTCTAAATTTCAGGGGGAAAGACTCTTGATGTATGCAAGTCATTAACTTTAATAATAAGAATTTTAGGCCATAAAAAGTCATAAAAACGTCCAGATTTTCCATACAAGGTCATCAATTACATTCAGCCAAGTCTTTATATGCTCATTCATTCATTTTATATGCTCATTCATTTATTATCACGATATAATTATTCTCGAATCTCGATAATAAAAAAATATCAAGTTCGAGTCAATATAGTCAATACTCGATATCAATATCAAGTTGGATATATTTTCGATAATGTTTATGCGCCAAAAGCGGAACGAAACTCATTTAAACCACGAGCGCCTCACAGACTGGTTTGGTTGCGGAGAGTTTGTGAGATAGGGGTTTTCTAACACCGACTCCCGTATAATGGAAATCATTATGAACATCAGCTATGCTAATTATTTCCCATCTGCCTTTCTGCTGTTATCTCGGGACGCTTGTCCCGAGAAAAATGGCGTTCGTCAGGTCCAGTTTTGTATCCAGCCTCTCACGGGGATTTCGGATGCCCCAACGCCTGTGATGAGAGGACCAACGCCTGTGAAGAGACGACTCAACGCCTGCGATATGTTATGGCGCCGTTTTATACATAAACAATATTTTTATTTTAATATTTATATATAAACAATATGAATGTAAGCCAGAGGAGAACTGGCCCCCGACTGAGCCTGGGTTCTCCCAAGGTTTTTTCTCCATCCAATCTGATGGAGTTTTGGTTCCTTGCCACTGTCGTCTTGCTTTTGGCTTGCTTTTGGCTTGCTCAGTTGGGGTTATTTAGTGTTTAGCAATGTTGTTGATCTGTGTTGTACTACTTTCATGTTATCACTGTGAAGCTGCTTTGATACAATCTGTATTGTGAAAAGCACTATATAAATAAATGTGACTTGACTTGACTTGACTTGTTTATCCGCTCGGCTCAAAGTCCAAACGGCAGCGCAGCGCGAGTTCATTACAGACGCGTTTACTCTTCAGAACTCCTGACCTGATATATGGATCTATTTCGACCTCACTCAGACCGTCACCACGGTCTAACCTTGAATGACGCCATTCTTCCGCCTATCCTCGAGACCTAATATCAACAATGTTAGGTGACTGACCCTAGGGGTTGTCTATATAAAATCCAGGTGAACCAACCACTTCCTCTTACCTTTCTCGCCTCATCTGAGACCGTCGCGGTCTCCGTCACATTTTCGTGCAGGTGCTTAACGTCCCTGAGGATTGAGGCGGTTTTCTCCTCATTTAAACTTCTCGGCGCGTCGTCGGAACGCACGTCGGTGAGTGTTTCTTTATTTTTTTCTTTTCAGCTTGTTTACAGGTGTTTATTATTGGTTCTTGGTTCAGCTGTTCGCAGCTGGAGAGAGTTTTTCCATCTTGTTTACTGCGTGTGCGCACGTAGAGTGATGGATATTATTTATTAATAGATTATATGATTTTCAAGAAGTTCTGTTTGCAGACTCATTTTGAAAGATTCTTATGAAGTGATTCGTCACAATCTATATATTAAGGATATCTGGTTAACTGTGTTTAACTAATACCTGCAGTTTAAGGAAGTGTTTGATTTGATTAATGAATGGTGATTCGTCACAGTCTATGTTAATGGCATTGTCACTTGTGTTTTTCAACTAAATGCCGGTAGTTTATTTTAAATCTTGCAGTTCAACTCCAAGAATTAATTAAAATACTGTGATTTGTTACAGTTAATCTGTTTATTTACTTAGTCCTCTTATCATAGGCAATGAGTCACTTAAGATGTCGGTTTTGCCAAACTGGCTTACAGTCAAGAGATGGGCACCGTGAATGTCCCTCCTGTTTGGGTATGCAACATCTGTTAGATGATATTGAAAACCCATGTGCAGCTGCAATAGAGCTAACTTTGCAGGAAAGAGTGCAGAGGGCCAAGCATTTAACTGGTGGCAAACAAATGATTCCCTGTAGTTCCTCTCACAAATGCAAGAGGCCTGATGAGTCGATCAGGTCTCCACGTTTTGACATGCCTCAAGATAAACGAGAGAGGGCCACGGTAGTGCAAGAGCCCAAGGACGATACTCAGTTACAAATATTGGCAGCATTACGTGACCTAGCTGGTAAGCTTGAAACATGTAACACTTCAATATGCACGCAGCCATCTGCAGCCCCTATTGCACCCTCTTCTGGAGATGAGTTAACATCACATCAGGAAGAGAGGGATGATTCTATGGATGCCGTGTCACTGCATGCAAATAATTCCCTTTATGGTAGTGAGGAGGATATTGGCAAAAATGAGAAAGATGAATCCAGGTCCGAAGTTTCAGAAGGAAACCTGCATTCTGACATTCTTTCACACATTTTAAGTGCAGCAAAGATCCTGGGCCTTGACGCTCAGGAAGAAGCTACTGCTCCAACCCCCACACAAGGTGTATGGACGAGTATTTCCCCTGCACAGCCCACTGTGTCCATTCCTGTGGCTGACGATTATTCCCAGATGCTGAGGAAAGCCTGGAATAATCCAAAGGCTGCACCCCAGTTTAATGCGGGTTGCAGGCGGTTTGTTAAATTAGATTATCCCCCTGAGAGTGGTATGGGGAACATGCCATCAGAGGAGCGAGAGATTGCAGCCTTAACTACTTTGGGACCCGATAAGGTTACAGATAACCCTCGTTGTCCTGGTAAAGAGTGCCAAAAGACCGATCGGTTAATGAGCCAAGCGTATAATGCAGCTATTCAAGCAGCTCGATCAGGAAATGCTTTAGCAATAGTTCTGGCTGCTTTGAGGAAGGTTGTTAATAAAGAAGAGCATGATATGAGTTTAATTGACACAGCACTCATCACACACTCACAGCTTACTAGGGATATTGGAGCATCTATGTCTTCAGCTATCTTAGCCAGAAGACAAATCTGGTTGGCACAGACATCTTTGCCTGAAGTTATTAGGAGGGACCTGACTAATATGCCAGTGGTTCCAGGTCGGATATTTCACACTGATTCACAATCTCTGCTGGACACTGCTGATCAAGCGAGACGCAGAAGGGAATCAGTTCAGCAGACATATGGTGGACCTACCAAATATGGCCATAGAGCAGCCCATTCCTTTCAGCCCCCAAACTTTCCTCGTTCAGAAACTTGGGGGTATGACAGAAGGCTAACCAGGGGTTACCAATTCCATTATAGAGGCACCAGACCATTTTACCAGGCCCCCCAGACTGACCAGTCTCATACTTCAGTCAGGGGAGAGTCCTTTAAAAGACGTACTACCAGGGGTTTCAAACCCCGGGGAGGCCAGGCATAGCGGTCTTGGAGTCGCCGGAGAATACTCCCAACTATGCCTGGACAGTTGGGAGAAAGTAACATCAGATCCTTGGGTTCTAGATACCATCAAGACAGGATACAGGATACAATTCCGGCGGCGCCCTCCTACTTTTTCAGGGGTCCAAATGACCAGAAGTATGAGAGCACCTGCTTGGGACCTTTCTATTGTCTTACACTCACTGACCAAAGCACCTTTTGAACATCTGGAGCAAGCCGATCTCAAGTTCTTGACATGGAAGAGAGTCTTCCTATTGGCGATATGTTCAGCAAAAAGAGTTGGTGAATTACACTCTTTGTCAGTCAGTGAAGAATGCTTGAGATGGAAGGCGGAAAAAATGGGGGTTTTTCTTTGGCCAAACCCATCATTTCTACCCAAGGTCCTTAAACCTAGTACAATAAATCAGGTGATTGAGCTTGATGCTTTCCGTCCAGATCCCCTTTGTTCGGGCGCTGGATTAGATAATTCTTCTCTGTGTCCTATTAGAGCTTTGCACACATACATTGAGCGTACTCATCAATTACGGCAGTCACACATGCAGCTATTCGTATGCTTTGACAAGAGGTGTGCAGGCAAACCGGTGTCTAAGCAACGATTGTCTCATTGGGTAGTGGATACAATTTCACAAGCTTATGTCAATCAGAATCTACCTATCCCTGGTGATCTGGTGGCTCACTCTACCAGGAGCATGGCTACTTCCTGGGCGGCACTTAAGGGGGTAGCACTCTCAGACATCTGTGCAGCGGCCTCTTGGAGCAGCCCATACACGTTCACTAGATTTTATAGGATTAATGTGGCAAATCCGAATTCTTTGGGGTCTGCTGTATTATCTGTGACTAAATAAATCCCTCGTGACCCTGGTGGTATAAGTCATCCAAGGTTAGATCGTGGTGACGGTCTGAGTGAGGTCAAAATAGATCGTAAGTTATGACCATAACTATGGATCTATGAGACCGAACGATGACCGTCACCATCCCTTGTCACTCGGGATGAACTGGGCGTTCCAGGCAAGAGGAAGTGGTTGGTTCACCTGGATGTTATATAGAGAACCCCTAGGGTCAGTCACCTGACATTGTTGATATTAGGTCTCGAGGATAGGTGGAAGAATGGCGTCCTTCAAGGTTAGGCCGTGGTGACGGTCATCGTTCGGTCTCATAGATCCATAGTTATGGTCATAACTTACGATATACACTATTAAATAAATATATTTGTTTGACAGGGAAGCATGCACAAACAGGAATATATATTATTTTTTGAAAATTAAAAAAGCACCTCAGAAAATAGGGCACTTTCTCTCCAGGAATAAAAAGGGCAGGTGTTCAAGCCCCCTTTGATGTCTATGTGTGCACATGCCTGCTGTGACATTTGACTGGCACTGGTACCTAGTGGTCGACCGATATATCGCCACGGCCAAAATATCAGCCGATTTTTGGCATTTTCAAAATATCGTCAGATTTGTTTGTTTGTTCGGCAGACATTAAGTTTTTCTGATTGGCCATCTTGTTGGAAGCGGGACTTTTATTTTGACGGCGCTTCAGAATTTATTTTGACGGGCGGCGCGGAGAACACCAGCACGTGAGAAGAGAACACAGCCTGATCAGTGATCACATGAGATATATCCAGCTGCAGACCCGCAGCACCACCAGTTTCAGAACCCCAGTTTCAGAACCCCAGCGCCAGAACCGGAAGTGAGGGAGGGGCGGAATTATTATTATTGCATTATAATTATTTTAGCAAGAATGTAAGGACAAAACGGGCCTGAGAGTGAGTTCCTCATTTGATACATTGTAGGTTAAATTTATACAAGATAGTTGTGATAAAACAGGCCTAGCTTGGGTTGAATTGGTCATTTTGTATAGATTTTTAACAAAACAATGCCGAATTTTATATCTTTTTTAGATTTTGACATTATTATTTTACACAAAAAATGCATGCTGCACATGTTCTTGTGAAATAAAGTATATTTTATAAAAAATACCCATGCGTTTTTTTTAAATTAAACAATCAAAATCATCTTACAAATACATATCTTCAATATCAAAAACAATTTAAGATTTTTGTAGACACAATAAATAAATAAATAGAACATAAAATATCACAGAGGTCTAATGAGTTATCAAATTGTGTATAATTTTGAAAACCTCCAATGCTTGTCTTGTTTTATATCTTTCAAAGATTTATTAAAGTTAACTCCTTCATAAAAAACAAAAAACAAAGGTCTTATCTTCCTAAATCTACACGTATGTATAAACTGCTTAGCTAAAATTATTAAACTGTTATACGTTAAAATGCCCATAAGTTTCAAGTATTATTTTTTCACCATCATGATCAGGAAGTATCTCCTAATACAATGAAATGAATAACTGAAACTATATACAATTATATTACACAAAATCAATGTTTTAAAATGCTTATTGTACTGTAATGTAGTATCATAACCTGATTGTAATGATCCACAAGGAACAGAGGAATCCATTTGCAGCTTTTATTTAACAGAGTCGTACAGGCAGGATCAAGACGGGGCAGACAGAGCAATGCAGACAAGACAGCGGGATAATCAAGATACAGGCAGAGATCAGGGCAGGCAGCAATAATCGTTATCAGGAAACAGTCCGAGTTCAGGCCAGGCAGATATCAATCGAGAGGGAGTCAAACAGTCCAAAGTCCAAAACCAGAGAATCAGAATCAGGGGTATAAACGCTCAGAAATGATCACCGGGGCAAATCAAGACTTCGCACTGGTGTGGTGTGTGGAAGTGGCTTTTATGTGTGTGTGCTAATGCGGTGCAGGTGTGTGACGCAATCAGTCCCAGGTAAGAGGTATGATGGGAATTTGAGTTCAAAGCCAATGGTCAATACTCTGGTGAAGGCTCCCTCTGGTGGCGGAGAGGAGACGGAGCGGGAGCCTCCATTGTAACAGAGCCCCCCCCCCCCTGCGAGCGGCTCCTGACGCGAGGAGGCAACTGTCGTCGGGGTCTCCCACGGGGTCGAGGGGCCGGTTTCTCCGGGTACGTCCTATGAAACTCTTCCGTGAGAGTGGGGTCCAGGATATCTCTTGAGTTGACCCAGGACTGTTCCTCCGGGCCGTACCCCTCCCAATCGACCAGATACTGGAGAATGTTACCCCGACGTCTGGAATCCAGCAACTTATGCACCTTGTACGCCTCCTCGACGTCGACCAGAAAGGCAGGAGGGCCCCGGGAGGTAGCCCCCTCCTCCGCTTCTCCCCTCGGACCACCAGCGGGTTTCAACAGAGACACATGAAAAGTGGGAGATATGCGGTAGTTAGCGGGCAGGTCTAATCGAAATGATACAGGTGAAACTTGTCTTATAATTTGGAAGGGGCCAACATACCTGGGACTGAGCTTGCGACATGGAAGTCTGAGTCGAAGATCCTTGGTGGACAACCATACCCACTGACCCGCCTGGTATTCGGGAGCTGGACGGCGATGACGGTTGGCCTGTTGCTCTTGGCGCCGTACTGCATGCCGCAGATGAGTGTGTGCTTGATCCCAAACCTCTTCACTCTTTTGAAGCCACTCCGTGACAGATGGGAATTCTGTGGGTTCACCGGACCAGGGAAATAGAGGTGGTTGGAATCCGAGGATGCATTCAAATGGTGTTATGCCAGTTGCTGGTTTGACGAGGGAATTTTGAGCATATTCGGCCCAGAATAGATATCTGCTCCAATCTTCTTGGTGTTGCTGACAATAGGTGCGTAGGAAACGTATGATGTCCTGATTGAGGCGTTCGGTTTGACCGTTGGATTGTGGATGGTACCCGGAGGTAAGACTGATGTTCACATTGAGGTTCTTGAAGAATGCAGTCCAGACTCGGGAGGTGAATTGTGGTCCACGGTCCGACACGATGTCTTCTGGTAAACCATAAAAACGGAAGACTTGATTACATAGAATTTCGGCAGTTTCAAGAGCTGTGGGAAGTTTAGTTAGGGGGACCAGTCGACATGCTTTGGAAAATCTGTCTACTATGGTGAGAATGGTGGTGTTGCCTTGGGAATTCGGGAGGTCGGTGATGAAATCGATGGCTATGTGTGACCAAGGTCGTTGTGGTGTGGGTAGAGGACAGAGAAGGCCAGAGGGTAGTGTTCGGGGTGATTTTGAAGTTTGACACTCGGTACAGTTTTGGATGTGGGTTATGGTATCTGCGGTTAGGGTGGGCCACCAAAACCGGTTCTGGAGCAGGTGAATGGTGGCGTTGATTCCAGGGTGACTAGAGCTGGGATTGGAGTGGACTTGGTCAAGAAGACGGGGTCGAAAGGCATCTGGGACGAAGAGGAGATCGGCGGGACATTCAACAGGTGCTGGGTTCTGGACATTGGCGTTTTGGATCTCTGTCATGACATCCCACTGAACAGGAGCTAGTAGCAATTTCTCACCAAGTACTCTTTCTGGATTGGGACTTGAGTTCGTCTCTTCAGTTTGCCGAGATAGAGCATCAGCTTTTATATTCTTGGATCCGGGACGGTAAGTGACAGTAAAGTTGAATCTAGTGAAGAAGAGAGCCCATCTGGCTTGGCGGGGATTGAGGCGTTTGGCTGATCGTAGATATTCCAGATTTTTATGGTCGGTGAGTACAATGAATGGTTCGATTGCCCCTTCCAGCCAGTGACGCCATTCTTCCAATGCTAACTTCATGGCTAGTAGTTCACGGTTGCCCACATCATAGTTGCGTTCCGCTGGGGAGAGTTTACGGGAAAAGAAGGCACACGGAAACATCTTGGCTGGATTCCCTTGACGTTGTGAGAGGATGGCCCCCACCCCTGTGTTTGAAGCGTCCACTTCGACAATGAACTGGCGTTCGGGATCCGGATGGCGCAGAATGGGTGCAGTAGTGAAACGTTTCTTAAGTTCTTGAAAGGCCTGTTGTGCTTCGGTGTTCCATGAAATGCGAGACGTGTGTCGTTTGGTTAGGGCGGTTAGAGGGGCGGTGATTAAACTGAAGTTTCTGATGAATCTTCTGTAGAAGTTTGCAAAGCCCAGGAATCTTTGTAGTTCCTTCACTGTTTGTGGTACTGGCCAATCCACTACTCCTCTCACCTTCTTCTCGTCCATCGCGACCCCATCCTGACTGATAACATATCCCAGGAAGGAGATGCTGGTTTGATGAAACTCACACTTTTCCATTTTGGCGTACAGATGAAATTGAATTAATCGTTGAAGGACCGATCTGACATGGTGGACGTGTTCTTCAAGTGAATTGGAATAGATTAGGATGTCATCAATGTAAACGATCACCCATCTGTCCAGCATATCTCGGAAAATATCATTCATGAATGCCTGGAAGACTGAAGGACTGTTGGACAAGCCGAAAGGCATAACCAAATACTCATAGTGCCCACTAGTGGTGGAGAAAGCAGTTTTCCATTCGTCCCCTTCACGGATGCGAATCAGGTTGTAAGCGTTGCGTAGATCGAGCTTGGTATAATATTTGGCTTGTCGAAGCTGTACTAATGCTGCAGGTACAAGAGGCAGTGGATAGCGGTATTTGACTGTTATATCATTTAATCCTCGATAATCAATGCAGGGTCTGAGTCCTCCATCTTTCTTCTTTACGAAGAAGAACCCGGCTGCGGCAGGTGAGGTTGATGGTCGAATGAAACCCTTAGCGAGTTCTTCCTCGATGTATTGTTTCATGGCTTCGGACTCAGGTCTGGATAACGGGAAAATTCTTCCTTTTGGGGGAGTGGCACCGGGAATCAAATCTATGGCACAGTCAGTGGGACGATGTTCAGGAAGTTGCGAAGCCTTTTCTTTACTGAATGCCTCGATTAGATCTGCATAGTTGGAGGGTAACGATTCGAGTTCGGGTATTTTCGTGCAGGATGCTGAAATGGACTGGATTATTCTGGTGACCTTGGTTAAACATCGATTCTGGCAGGTTTCGTCCCAGCGAATAATCTCACCTTCTCTCCAAGAAATATGAGGGTTATGAGTCCGGAGCCATGGATATCCCAGAATGATAGAGTGAAGAGGAGCGTGAATGACGTAGAATTGGATGTTTTCAGAATGCAAAGATCCTATGTCCATCCTAATGTCTGCAGTGACACATTGGATCTTTCCCTCTCCGATGGGGTCTCCATCTAGCGCTTCCACTGTTAGAAGAGAATGACATGGATTCAATTTGACGTTACACTGTTCGGCGAATGATTTAGACATGAAATTTCCAGCGGCTCCAGAGTCAATAAAGGCTATAGTATCAAACACTTGTTCCTGAATGGTTAATCGAACTGGAATAGAGAGGTTATTAGATGACTTTCCCTTTCTAGCTGGCGAACTCACCGGAGAATTATGAGAGGATGGTCGTACGGGACAGGAGAGCTTCATGTGTCCAGGTTGGCCACAGTACATGCACAATCGGTTCTGATATCTGCGTTCTCGTTCCTCTGGAGAAATGGGTGTGAAACCCAACTGCATGGCCTCATGAGGGGTTGCTGCCCGGAGAAAAGCTCGGTTAGTTGCCCGGGGGTTACGTCGAGCACGGATCAGACTGTCGACTTGAATTGCCAGAGAAATATACTCATTCAAACCTCTCCCCTCGTCGCGACAGGCTAACTCAGACTGGAGTTCTGGGGTAAGTCCTCTTCTAAAGAGCGTTTTTAAAGTGTCTTCTACCCAGTTGGTCTGTGCAGCGAGCGTTCGAAAAGTTAGTGCATAATCAGCGGTGGTGTCCTTCCCCTGTGTGAGATTTAAAAGTTGTTCTCCCGCGTCTCCTTCTCCTGTGGTATGCTCGAAGACTTGTCGAAACTGGTGGGTAAATTCTTGAAAAGTGGTGAACGTATTCCCCTCTGGTTTCCAGATGGCCGTAGCCCACTCCAATGCTCTGCCAGTGAGCAGCGAGCATACGAATGCAATACGACTCCCGTGACTGGGGTAGAGTGCAGGTTGTTGATCGACGAAGATAGTGCATTGTAGCAGGAACCCTTTACATTTACTTGGTGTGCCATCAAATTTATCAGGAAAAGCGAGCCGTGGATTGACTGATGTACTCACATTTACAGGAGGGACTATCGGTGATGGAGGAGGTTCGGGCGGATTGGGTGTGGCACCGACAGCGGTGCGAAGCTCCTGCATCCCCTGTACAAGCTGTTCAGTGAGTGTGGTTAGGTGGCTGAGCTGCTGGTGGTGTAGATCCAAACGGGAAGCTTGAGTGGTGAGTTCGGTGGTTAACTGTAGGACCGCTGCTGGATTAGAAGATGGCGAAGTCTTCTGTAATGATCCACAAGGAACAGAGGAATCCATTTGCAGCTTTTATTTGACAGAGTCGTACAGGCAGGATCAAGACGGGGCAGACAGAGCAATGCAGACAAGACAGCGGGATAATCAAGATACAGGCAGAGATCAGGGCAGGCAGCAATAATCGTTATCAGGAAACAGTCCGAGTTCAGGCCAGGCAGATATCAATCGAGAGGGAGTCAAACAGTCCAAAGTCCAAAACCAGAGAATCAGAATCAGGGGTATAAACGCTCAGAAATGATCACCGGGGCAAATCAAGACTTCGCACTGGTGTGGTGTGTGGAAGTGGCTTTTATGTGTGTGTGCTAATGCGGTGCAGGTGTGTGACGCAATCAGTCCCAGGTAAGAGGTATGATGGGAATTTGAGTTCAAAGCCAATGGTCAATACTCTGGTGAAGGCTCCCTCTGGTGGCGGAGAGGAGACGGAGCGGGAGCCTCCATTGTAACACTGATCATAACATACATACATAGAGTAGGACGTTTCTTGTTCAATAAAAGCTGTTTCATGTGTAAAAATACCCTCCAAATTACGTTAGGTGGCGTTATTATTGGCGTTTCAAACCTAAGCTCCGCCCCTCACTTACGTTCCTGGCGCTGGTGTTGGTTAGAACGTAACAACGCCCCTTACTTCCGGTTCTGGCGCTGGGGTTGTGGCGTTGGGGTTCTGAAACTGGTGTGCTGCGGGTCTGCAGCTGGATACTATAGGATCACATAGCACTCAGTTTACGATCTCTGTCAGTCATATCTAATACTTTGACAAACTGAGGGCTACAGAACTGGTAATCAAATAAGGTAAATGGTATGTGAAAAAGTAATGTGTTTACTTTTATATTATTTGTAACAGAAAAGGCAAACAATCAGCCTAAAATACTTTCTCATTTACCGTCAACATTCAGCAAATGCGCATCTACATCATATAAACAAATCTCTGAATATCTAATAAACATTTAATTTTACAAACCTTGCAGATTTAATCGAATCCAGCTGTGGTATCTTGTGAAGTGTGCATTTGTAGCCGGCAAAAACGTGTTACTGTGAGTGACGGTCCGTGCACAGTGAGTTAATGCAAACAGAAGATCTGCTTCACAGGAGACGATAACATTTTAAATCCTTTATTTCAAAATATGCTGTGCTATATCCAGTTGCCCACTGTGCCATATTCATGTCGTTTTCACTGTGCCTTATGTAAAATTAGCAATACCTTGTCAAAGGTTAAAGTATTTTTATTTTTTTTAAATATTTGATAATCAGTGCGCATGAAATTACCAGATTACTGAGATTGGGGCCTCTGGCCCATAGACAGGAACAACCTGGTTGTTTGCTTTCTGAAGGGGTCCAAAAGGCTAAACCCACTTCGCCCCTCAAAAGGTTCCTACATAGGACCAGTCCACGGTACTCAGGGTATGCAAACTACAGTCTATGCAAACAGTCACTACCCTAGCCACAGTACCCTTTCGCTAAAGTGTTTGTTTTTGTTTGTTTTTCCACTGACTAGAGCGCCCAGGGAACAACGTTGTTAGTCACTGTGTACGTCGCCATACGTCTTAGCTAGAAACGCTTGCAAGTACAACATTACTTTGGGATTGTCTCCAACTCGTGAACCAAGAAGGCTTTAAAAACAATTTAAATATTTAAGTTTTTTAATCTTTTCTTTTGATACGTAATATTTTCTGATTAGTTATGTACCCCTGTCTTGTGTCTTTCCATTTATTTGTTCTATATTGTGAGTGTTTTCTTCTTTGCTTACGTATAATGTTAAAAAAAAATAGAAACGCTTGCACCAACTTAAAGCATAACAATTACTCCATCGTGTTTCTGCAAATGTTTCTCCTGGCTTTGCAATGGTCAGAAAAGAAATTTAGAACACATCTAAACCTGCCCCAGCCCGAGTCGAAACACAAAGAACTGGATCGCGCACAGGCACCTGCTCCGAACGGGCTCTCAAAATGCTTTGGTGGAAAAGGGGTAATTTACTCTGCCCTGTTCGGGCCATAAGAATATATATTGAGTGCTCTTCCCAGTTCAGGCAATCGGAACAGCTCTTTGTGTCCTTTGGAGGCTGCACCAAGGGCATCCGGTCATGAAGCAAAGACTTTTCCACTGGATAGTGGATGCAATTGCGATAGTTTATGCCTTGATGGGCCTAAAGTGCCCCATCTGAGTAAAAGCACACTCTACCAGAGGCATGGCCTGAACATGGTCCAGCGACGTGTCCATTGGCGACATCTGTGTGTGGCTGCCTTCTCATCTACCTTTGCCAGATTTTACAACTTGGACATCCCTGCTCTACAAGCACAGGTCCTATATTTCTTACCTACATGAGCTCAACCCACTAGAACCATTCCCTATGGCTTGAGTCTCTTAGGTTCAGATGGTTACCTCACCCTAATTTATCCTTGGTGCCCTCTGGGCCCTTGTTCAAGTGTCCTGGGCCAAGACCCTAGAACGATTTACGCATTTTTTTTTTTTCAAATGCATCTAGTGACACAGTACTCGTTCCTGTAATCAAAGGGGACAGAGGTTAGGTTAGTAACCAAGTACGTTTTCACTGATGAAAATGAGATGCTAAGTCAATAAGTCTTTGATGACAAAACCTGTAACAAAAATCTATTGACCTTTTCGTCATGAACAACACAAAGATGTTAGAGAGGGATGATTTGGGAAGAGATTCAATCACAAATAATCTCTGTGTGGTATGAACATTAGACGCACACATTTGAATGGTAATGTATGTACCAGGCAAGTTAAGAGAATACAATAGCTGCATGTCTTATATAATGTTTGAGGAAAACTGACATATCTGGATAAATTTCACATTTGATGTAAAGGAAAACAAGACCATTTGTAAACTGTGTGGAGTGACAATATCCGGGTAACAAAGGATTTTATATTGGCTTGACAATGAATCGGGATACATTTGATCATGAATTTGCATATGGTCTGCAAATTTAAACAATAAAGCAACTATTTAAACGCATGACGCAAGATAACTCAATTTGAGATGGTTGAGCTACCTCTCTAACTAAATATAGAGTGCTGAATTTAATTATCTTTCGCATCTTACCACGATTGAAAGGACCCATACTCAAAACTCATTCAAACAGTCGGTTATGTCTAAAGTGAAAGCAAAACAATTGGCAGAAAATTAGATATGTATCATTGGATTTGTGCATTAAAGGGTTATTTCACTCAAAAATAAAAAGTGAGCAATTTCAGAAACGGCAACAGAGGCGATTCAAGGGGTAATGTTAAATAAATAGCCATTAAATCATTTAATATTAGCCTATGCTCATCTTGTAAGTTTACAATAAAAAAAATTGATATGTGAAAAAATTATATTGTTTTTAAATGTCTTATTATCATTAAAATATTAAAAATTAAAATGACAGGAAAAAAGATCATGACAGAATTTTTTCAACCCTGTTCATCAAAAACATGGACAATGTGAACGTCTAACTCTAGCTCTATTAGACCTACTTGGCAAACTTAAAGTACTATTTCATTTGTATCTCTGTTCTATTTTATTTATTTAGTGACCGGTATCCACAAGTTTCCTACGCCCCATGAGGCCTTGCGTCAAAAGTGGGCGCGACTTCCGGTTTGAAGTAAACAAAGCGCTACTTGACATGCTTGACACTTGTTCATTCAACAGTTGACAGTCATTCAAGTTATAGCGATCCAAACTAGCTAACGATGTGGGAACACAACCTCAACGAAATTAAAAAGGGTGAAATAACAGTACCTTTACCCTCCGCAGTAGTTGATTGGGAGTATTATAATAACATTATTAATAATCAATACTCATCAAGGCATGTTGACAGACAGTTGTGCGAGCTGACAAACAAATAAAATAAAAAATACACACTTAGTCATTGTGCTTTGGAGTTTATTCAAAATTATAAATGAATGTGCTACTTGAATACATTAACTGGCACATTTGGTATTCTGTCACCTCAGGCTTTAATCCTGAGTTTAGGTGTAACATCAATAGTGAACAGCCAAACACATGCTGATAGAGTTTATAGAATATTAAGAATTTAAACAAATGTACACAGGAAGATTTGTTGTCTTTTGGGAGGTGATGGAAACTACAGTCGTTGGTAGGATTACTGTGATTTCGTTTTCAGCTTATGTTCAAAACAATCACGTTTAAGCCACTGAATTAGTTTAGTCCGGTTATACATACAACCGCGAACAGCACATGTTGTCCCTGAGCTCCGTAACGACATCTCTCATAAAGATTGGCGTCTTTAAATAGTAAAATAATTCTCCGAAAAACAGCTAGCCTCTTGGCTAACTAACACACAAAATACCATTGGAATGCTACTTCCGCCGCCTCACCGGAAGTTTCACCCACTTTATTTTTTACAGGAGCGCCCCTCGGAAACTTGTGGATATTTTAGTTGACTAAAACTATTCTTTCATATTTAATCGACTAAAACTAAAACAATTCAGATGACTAAAATTAAATGGCATTTTAGTCAAAAGAAAAATAAATGATGTTTTCTTACATGTTTTAAATGTCACTGTTTCTTTCTATTTCAATGTCTACTCGTCAGTGGTGTTGTATATGACGAGAAAGGTGGGTTTTCTTTTTTTCCTTTCTTTTTTATGAATGTGCGTAGTGAGCATTTGCAGCACGTTTCTGTATCTGGTGTTTTTTTCTATGTGCATGTGTTTTCTTGTGCATGTGTTTTCTTCATTTCTTAGTGTGTTTCTTTATTTTCAATGTACCTATATGGTTTCCATTCATGTGTGAACCTGAATGTGTGAACTCTGTGTTCATGAAAGTTTTGCTTGTTTTTACAAATATAGGGACAAGTCAGTTCCCTTTCGTAGTCACTTCGAGTTACGTCAGAAGTGACGGAGATTGGGGGTTTCGCATAGAAAGCCAATCCTCTTCGAGTATTTAAAAACGAGCCAATGGCATGCAATGCCTTGGGGCTGCGGAAATTTGCATAGCGTACTCCGCCCTACTCCGTGAGTATAAAAGGAGGAAGTGAACGCAACCGCAGTATGTTTTCGCTTCGGAGCCAAGAGAACCTCTTCACTCCTGAAAGCCATTCTCACTGTTCAAGACTCTTCGAGACGAGCGTCCTCTTTAGTGTTGGTGTGACGGCGGTACCCAGCGAGATTCTGCATCGCCTGCGATCTGAGCAGTGGTCTGCCAGACCTTGCGCTTCTCCCTGGTCGCTTCAGCGCTGAAAGAGTGAATTTCCTCCTCTCATTGAAAGAGCTGCACGCGCACGTCTTTTTAAAGACGGTTCGCTCGTGTTCTTCTGGGTGTGGTTGATTTCTGTCGTCATCTGATGGTCACGATCGCTGCTTTGTATGCCTGGGCATTTCAGCATGCAGCAGCAGCGTTCGTGGATGACTCATGTTCCTTCTGTGGGAACATGACCATCTCTACACTGAGGTCGAGACTCAATGATCTCACTTGAGTGAGAGTCCCGGTCCCCCCCGCTCGATCGGTTTCCTCCATAGGGGGCCCGTCGACCCGGGGACCTGGTGATTTTACGGTGATGGTGTGGGACAAAGCCCCGACGATTCCTCGGGCCACACCTCCCGCCCCAGTGCGAGAGCCAGCGAGCGTTAGTTCGATTCAGTCGGTTGCTTCTTCGGTGGCACCGGCTGCTTCGGGCAGCGCTCCAGATGATGATGCGATGTCGATCACAGCATCACTAGGCGGGCTTGACTCCTCGGGAAGTGACGATGCGGCCGCGTTGCCTCCCTCTGGAGCGTCAGCGCCGCCGTATCTGATCCCGCGATGATGGCCGTGCTATCTCGGGCCTCCGTGAGCATCGGGTGGGGGTGGAACTCCGCCCTATCCCGATCTCTCGCGACTGAATAATTGGTTTTTGGGTAACGCTGCTGCCTTACGGCCACGGCCAACCCCAATTTCCTTTTTTTCCCCGAGTTGCATGCGGAACTGACACGCACTACAAAAAAAAGAAATAAATAAATAAATAATTAAAAAAAGAAAAAAAAAAAAAAAGAAAGCGTGCTTCAGTTCCCCGCCCTTCCTCCCCTCGGCGATGCGGCTGTCTGTGGGTACGCTGGGGCTCCCCCGGTCAACCGGCGGTTGCTCTCAGATGCCCCTCCAAAGCCTATGGGTTCTCGTCGTCTATGGCGGCGCGATTCTGTAGAGCGGCGGGACAGGCAGCCTCCGCCCTGCATATGATGAGCACCTACAAAGCTAGCTGCTCAGGAATGTGCACGAGGAGGTGACGGACCAAGCGAGCTGCGAGCCTGCCGCCTACCTTGCCCTTAAACGGGCACGGAGGCGGTCGCTCGCTCCCTTGGTCAGGTGATGCCCACCGCTGTGGTCCAGGAGCATCATAATGTTCGGCGGTGCGGTCCAGGACTTTTCCCAGCACTTCTCGACCGCCTAGGAGCAGACGAAGGCGGTTTCTCTGCCCCGACGGCCAGCTGCTGCCTCCAAACAGCCGTCGGCTCATACGCCTCCGCCAGCTCGCCGCCGAGGACGCCCCCCTGCGGTTCCCTTCCCTCCCACGCGGCCCCAGCAGCAGCCTTCAGCCGGTTCGCGTCGCGGAGGAGGCCTCAGGTAAGCGTCCCCCCCCCCTCAGGCCGTGTGCCCCACTAAACGCCAGGCGAAGCGATGTTCCTGAGGCGGGCCGCTCAGTGATAGTGTCATGGTTTTTCTCAGGAGGCGGTAGCAGGGCCCCTCCTTCTCCGGTGGAGGGGCGGTGGAGAATCTTTTGTTCTGGCTAGCTCCCTGAGCTGGTTGAGGAAAAGCTGACACTGTCATTGAGCACACAGACTGGAATGAGCGCGCACGACGTCCAGTGCGTCGCCCCGTTCATTCCTCTCTGTCTCTGAGGGCGCGGAAGGGTGCGTGTGTCGTCCCCGGGCTACGCCAATCCCTTCCCCCTCTATCGCCAGACCCCCAGAAGAACAGACCCCCGTGTAACGCTCTGCCTTCCCTGGTCTCTTCTGTCGGGGAGCGGGCTTCGACGGTGCATCCGGACGGGGTAACTCCTGCACGCATTGCCGGTCGACCCGCCTCGCTGCCCCTCCGTGGGGACGTTTGTGGTTCGCATGACCCCGCTGGCTCACTTCCTGGAAGCCTGGCTAGCGCTTCCTGGGCTGTCCCGCTGGGTCATCAGAACAATCAGATTCGGCTACGCGATTCAGTTCGCACGCTCTCCTCCCCGTTTCAGGGGAGTTCGCTCCACGATGGTCGGTGGCAATACCTCGGTCATGAGAGCGGAGGTTGCGACCCTGCTGGCGAAGGGTGCAATCGAGACGGTCCCTCCAGCCGAGATGAGGTCCGGGTTTTACAGCCCCTACTTAATTGTCCCCAAAAAGACCGGTGGGTTACGACCGATCCTGGACCTGCGCATTTTGTACCGTTTAAAATGCTCACAGCCAAACAGCACAGCGCATTCTCGAATGCGTTCAGTTTCAGGATTGGTTTGCAGCGATCGACCTGAAGGACGCGTACTTTCATGTCTCCATTTTGCCTCGACACAGACCGTTTCTTCGGTTTGCTTTCGAGGGCCAGGCATATCAGTACACGGTTCTCCCATTCGGGTTAGCTCTGTCCCCTCGCGTCTTCACGAAGATCGTCGAGGCACCCCTTGGTCCCCTTTGCGAGCACGGGGTTCGCTTCCTGAACTATCTCGACGACTGGCTGATACTGGCACACTCTCGAGCTCAGGTTTGCAAACACAGAGACCTGGTGCTCCGGCACCTAGCCCGTCTGGGCCTTCGGGTCAACCGGGAAAAGAGCAAACTTTGCCCCGCGCAGAGGATCTCTTTTCTCGGCATGGAGATAGACTCGGTCGCCATGTCCGCGCAGCTCACGAGCGAGCGCGCGCACTCACTGCTGACTTGTCTTCGACAGTTCGAGGGCAAGAGTGCGGTTCCACTGAAACTATTTCAGAGGCTCCTGGGGCATATGGCATCCGCGGCCGCGGCAACGCCGCCTCGGTTTGCTTCATATGAGACCGCTTCAGCTGTGGCTTCGCGGTTCGCTCCGAGTTCCAGTGACTCCAGCAGGCCGCCGAACCTTCTTCCCGTGGTCGAACCTCAGCTTCTTACGGACCGGCGTCCCTATTTCAACGAGTTTCCAGGCATCTCGTTGTCTCCACGGATGCGTCTACCACGGGTTGGGGTGCCATGTGCAATGGGCATGCAGCCGCCGGTTCCTGGACAGGAGCCCAGCGCCTCATGCACATCAATTGCCTCGAGCTGCTGGCAGTACGGCTCGCCCTGCAGCCGCTTCAGAGCGTTGCTCTCGGGCCAGCACGTGCTTGTCCGCTCAGACAACACTACGGCAGTAGCGTACATCAACCACCAGGGGGGTCTACGCTCGCGCCGGTTGTCGCAGCTCGCCCGCCACCTCTTGATATGGAGTCAGAAGCACCTGAGGTCCTCTGTCACGGGTCCGTCCCATCTCCGGCGGATGGCGACTCCATCCCCAGTCGGTCCAGCTGATTTGGGACCAGTTCGGGGAGGCTCAGATAGATCTGTTCGCCTCTCGGGACTCGTCCCACTGCGCCCAGTTTTATTCCCTGACCTGGGGTACGCTCGGCTCAGATGTGCTGGCGCACAGCTGCCCACGGGGCCCACGCAAGTATGCGTTTCCCCCAGTGAGCCTCCTTGCACGGGTGTTGTGCAAGATCAAGGAGGACGAGGAGCAGGTCTTGCTGGTAGCCCCCTACTGGCCCACCAAGACGTGGTTCTCCGAACTCATGCTTCTCGCGACAGCACCTCCTTGGCCTATTCCTCTGAGACAGGACCTACTCTCTCAGAGACGGGGCACTCTGTGGCATCCTCGTCCCGATCTTTGGAGGCTGCACGTGTGGCTCCTGGACGGGACGAGGCAGGTTTGAGTTCGCTGCCACCTGCGGTGGCGGCAACCATCACTTCCGCAAGAGCGTCGTCCACGAGACACCTTTATGCGTTGAAGTGGAACCTCTTCGTCAATTGGTGTTCTTCTCGCAGAGAAGACCCCCGGAGGTGTTCGATCGAGGTCGTGCTTTCCTTCCTGCAAGAAGGGTTGGAGCGCAGGCTGTCGCCCTCCACCCTTAAGGTTTATGTCGCGGCCATTGCCGCTTCTCATGAAGCAGTGGAAGGTAAGTCCTTAGGGAAGCACGACCTGGTCATCAGGTTCCTGAGGGGAGCGAGGAGGCTGCATCCGCCTCGTCCTCCCCTCGTACCCTCTTGGGACCTCTCGGTAGTTTTAAGTGCTCTGCAGAGGCATCCCTTTGAGCCTTTGCAATCGGTAGAGTTAAAGTTTCTGTCCATGAAGACAGCTTTCCTGGTTGCATTGGCCTCCATCAAGAGGGTGGGGGACCTGCACGCATTCTCCGTTGACGAAGCGTGCCTGGAGTTCGGGCCGGCTTACTCTCACGTGATCCTGAGACCCCGGCCTGGATATGTGCCCAAGGTTCCCACCACTCCCTTCCGGGACCAGGTGGTGAACCTGCAAGCGCTGCCCCTGGAGGAGGCAGACCCAGCCTTGGCACTGCTCTGTCCGGTACGTGCTCTCCGCACCTATGTCGACAGAACTCAGTGTTTCAGGACCTCAGACCAGCTCTTTGTCTGTTATGGGGGGAGCCAGAAGGGAAGGGCTCTCTCAAAGCAACGGCTGTCCCACTGGATAGTGGACGCCATTGCTTTGTCTTGCCAGCAGCAAGGCCGTCCGTGCCCCCTTGGTGTGACGGCCCATTCCACTCGGAGTGTGGCCTCCTCTTGGGCTTTAGCGCACGGCGCCTCGCTAACAGACATCTGCAGAGCTGCAGGCTGGGCGACACCCAACACCTTCGCCAGATTCTATAATCTGCGAATTGAGCCGGTGTCCTCTCACGTTCTCGTTTCGGCCAGTTCTGGACCTGCTCAGGTGTCTTCGCTTGCTCGCCACTCCACTCCCCGGACTGGATAAGTGCGATATTTCCTCAGTTCTTCCGTTGAAGTCTTGAGTCCTCCAGCACCACTGCTGTTGCTCTGGATGCTGGCTAGGTGCCTCCATGCGTACGGTTCCCGCACGGTAACCGTCTCATGTGTATTATCCACTGTAAGCCTCTCTGAGCATGTGTCTTCCCTTGGCAAGCCATCTGCCACCCCTGGAGCTGAAATCTCAGCAGCCACCTGCGGTTGGTGCTCCAGTGTCTCCATATGCGTTCCTTTGTGGCCATATGAGTATTCTTAAGTCCTCCCTTCGGTAGGCATCTGGTAACATGTCCCTCCCGGGATATGTTTCCCAGTGTACCTTGGTAATCCTGTGTCAAAGTAGAATCCCTAAGAAAGAGAGGAGGGGTCCAGACTTTCGCAGGGCACTGGAAGACAGCTTGAAGATGGCGTGATGGCACAGACCCCCAATCTCCGTCACTTCTGACGTAACTCGAAGTGACTACGAAAGGGAACGTCTCGGTTACGTATGTAACCCTCGTTCCCTGAGTAGGGAACGGAGACGTTACGTCTCCCTGCCACTTCTGCTGTATCGCTGGGTAGACGCCGAGTTCAGTCTTGGCTCCTCAGCAAAGACATACTGCGGTTGCGTTCACTTCCTCCTTTTATACTCACGGAGTAGGGCGGAGTACGCTATGCAAATTTCCGCAGCCCCAAGGCATTGCATGCCATTGGCTCGTTTTTAAATACTCGAAGAGGATTGGCTTTCTATGCGAAACCCCCAATCTCCGTCACTTCTGACGTAACGTCTCCGTTCCCTACTCAGGGAACGAGGGTTACATACGTAACCGAGACGTTTTTTATTGTCTGTGGTTATCGACAGCATGCCACAGATACTGTAATCAGTTTGAACCCGGAACACTCCTTTAACTTCAGAATTCCCTTTCACACTTGCAAGTAAGAAAAATCTAAATCATTCTCTTTTTCAAACAAGATTGTAACTTAATTAGAAAATACTTATACAATTCTTGAGGCTAAATGAGAATCTGAAGGGCTGTGAATAAACTTTTTACAGTAAATTGTTGACATTAAATATATAGCGAGACTTGTGTGCATGCAGTTGCAGACCCAATATGTTCTGGCCTTCTGGGTACAAAAACTATGGTGTTTGCATTGAATTGTCCTTGAGGACACCTGGACGTCTTCAACTCCAGCTAGCAGACTTTCTTATAACAAAACACAGCTGCATTACTGCACTCCATTTGGGACAACTTCAGAGCTCAGCTGACAACAATCCATTTAATGTAGTGTAACTCCTCCAAGATCATTTCCTGCCATGCAACGACCAGATGCTGACATAATAATCATAGTCAGAAGTAGGCTTGGGCTGTATTACGATAATATGGTATACTGTTATGGTGGCCCTGGCCTGGGGTTGCCAGGGCCACCCTTGAAATTCATTGGCCACCCCTGTGGCCACCCCAGATCTGATAGGTAGTTGGTCAAGTTCGTCAACACAAGAAACAATAGAAATGCTGTCAATCAATAGTGACAGCTGATCAACCGATTTAGGTACAGTTTTAAATTTTTAAATAACACAGTAATGGTCGTACTGAGGCTGCGAGAGCTGATTTCTGCTCAGCGGACGTTTGGCCATGCAGGTCAGGTTACTAATGAGATGCGCGCGCTGGCTGCTGCTGCTCCGTGAAACAGGTGGACCAGAGGTGTAGTAGTAAAAAAGAGGTGGGTAAACTATAAATTCTGGTGGACCACGACGTGGTCAACAGGTAAGGTGGGCCACTGCCTACCGGTGTATGTGTATCTCCTGATAACATTGCTTTAGGGAGGCCTCGACATTAAGCCTTTTCATACGCTTGTCCTTCGGACAAGTAAATCATTCATTTGTCTGAGTAAAAAAGTTGCTTGTCCGGATTTTTATTTTATTTTGTGTGTGTTCATTTATTCTGAAACAATATTCTCATCAGTGTTCAATCAGTTTTGATATTTAAATCACATTACTTTAATATCTGCACCTTTAAAGGGCATCCCCTCACCCAATATTATTAAATGTATGCTTCATCTTTCATTTTAAATTCTTAAATTTGATCACTGAATTCAATTATTTCGAATAATAAGACACTATGGGCTATTACCCTAGGGGCTGATCAAATTAAAACACTGAAAAAATACAATTGTATAAAATAATGTTATGAAATTTATTTAAATTTACATAAGAAACTTGGAAAGAATGATACTACATTCAAACATTTAACACTAAGCCGCCAGTAGGTGGCGGAAGGCGACCGTCTTAATGAGTGAGTCATTGGTTCAAACGGCTGATCATTCAAGAATGAGACAGATGTTTATGAATGGGTCATTGAATCTTTGACTCAATCGATTCGTTCAAAATGCTGAATCATTCAGTAATGAAAACAGGTTGAGTGTTCCTGTGACATGTGCCATGGTTCTGCTGTGATTTTTGTTTGGAACTATTTTCGCTGCTGAAACAGAACAAAAACAGCCAATATTGCATCTAAAATGTAAGTGATTTATTTTTTTCTGTTTATTGAACTGTTGTAGGAAATCAATGTCACATTTTCAATCGTGATGGTGTTCAGGAAAAATAATTGAGGATGTTTAACATATGTTAAAATTATAAAAACTCTATTTAGATTTTTATAGGCAGTAGCTTTTGTTAACTGAATGTGTTCTGCGCTCATTTGTGTAGATTTCTGCTCGAGAGGCTGCGCGAGCGTCAACAGTGCAACCTTACCGTCAGTAGTCAACAACACTGACAGTAATGCAGGCAGCGCAATATGAAAGAGTTCGTCTTAGGTTTAACAACCTATGAAACTAATAATGAACAATATGAAACTAAAACGACACAAGCTTAATTTATGAGAGGTGGATAAACTCACTTTGAAGGTGGGTAAACGCTATTTCCGAATTTGGGAGGTGCGTAAACGGCGTTTACGTGCGTTTAGCCTCCACTACATCCCTGAGGTGGACGGTCTTACAACAGCAACAAATACAACGATAAAAACGCGGGAATCTGTAGATTGAGAGGTATGGTAATTTAATGTTTAGTTATATCGTAGTTCCCTGTGAATGTGTAGGAAAACTAAAAAAGTCGAACTACACTGAATTAGCTAGATTAGCATCCTAAAAGAGTGCAGACGGTTAAAGAGACGCAGCTCTTAAAGGGGCCACACCTTATTTCCACTCATTACACCGCCATGATAAAATGCTATTTTCTGGACTGAATACTGATGGTGGTTTTTGCAGATGTGTGTGTTCAATATAGCTAATGTTATATTTTTCCCCAACCAGTGTGTGAAATATAGTGTGACAGTCTAGATTTAAGTTAAAACAACCCAGATAGCAAACTGACATTGAATCAACGTGGAAATATGACATCGAAACAACGTTGATCTGACATTGTTTTGCCAGCCCGATCTCATGAAAGTTCGTGTCTATGGCACGAATGTCATTTCTCGTGGCATTTATACGCCAAAAACAGTTTTTGCGTGTATTTGGCACGCGATTTTCGCGTACATATGATACGCACTTTTTTGCGTATAATACGCACGAACTCCCCACCCCCCTCCCCCCTAAACCTAACCCAGGGTTTTTTAGTGCGTACCATATACACGAAAAAAACACTTTTGGCGTATAAATGCCACGAGAAATGACACTCGTGGTATAGATACGCATCTTCATGAGACTGTGTTGGTTTTGCTCATCGAATTAACGTTGAACCAACGTCAGATGCGTCATTCTTTCAAAACTAACGGAAAATCAACTTGAAATCAACGCGTTGTTTCAACGTTATGAAAGCAAACCAATTTTCGATTTCATTTAGCTTTGAAGAATGCCGCGTCTGACGTTGGTTCAACGTTAATTCGATGAGCAAATCAACGTTGTTTCAATGTCATGAGAGACGTCGTTTCCACGTTGATTCAATGTCAGTTTGCTGTCTGGGAAGCTTATTTATTTGCTCTGTGGTTTAAGGGGTGTTTAAAAATGACTTTTTGTTTGTATCAATTAGCTCATCTTCACAGTCCACATATATTTTTATAAGTTTAAATAGGCAGAGTAAATTGCATTAAAATGGCACAAATGTCATAAGTTAAATTATGAAGAAGAAGCATCTTGACTATTTATGATTTTGAGTCTTAACTGTTTGATTTTAAAAACGTATTAATGTATGCTGAATCAAAGCCAACGTTTCAATTTATACTTTCATCAAGGCCTTGGACATGAATACTGTCTGGGTTGAAAAACACATTTTCATACATCACAAGGCATCCTAATGAAATTATTGAGTCATCAGGCCATTCTCTGTGTTACCTGTTTGCTTTACTTATTTAAGTCCCCTCTTGTGGTTAAATAAAAACACTGCTGGCAAAGAACAAACTAAGAAATTCTAATTCCAGTATCTCTAACAAATTATATCTAAGCTAAATAATAACATAAACCAAGCATGTAAAGAACAACAAATATTTAGGGCCCGAGCACTAACAGTGCGAGGACCCTATTGAAACTGTTAGGATCATTTTTAGGGCCCGAGCACTAACAGTGCGAGGACCCTATTGAAACTGTTAGGATTATTGTTAGGGCCCGAGCACTAACGGTGCGACGACCCTATTGAAACTGTTAGGGTTATTAGGGCCCAAGCACTAACAGTGCGAGGACCCAATTGAAACTGTTAGGGTTATTTTTAGGGCCCGAGCACTAACAGTGCGAGGACCCTATTGAAACTGTTAGGGTTATTAGGGCCCGAGCACTAACAGTGCGAGGACCCTATTGAAACTGTTAGGATTATTTTTAGGGCCCGAGCACTAACAGTGCGAGGACCCTATTGAAACTGTTAGGATTAGGGCTGGGCAAAAAAATCGGTTTTTCGATTATTCGTTTTTTAATATGTGTTCGATTCAAAATCGATTCTCAACGGCCGGAATCGATCTTTTCCAAATAAAGGGCTCGCGGACGCGGTGCTGCATCTTCTCGTCTCTCTGCACTAGGCAACCGCCAAGCGCTGCAGCTGTCGATACACACACGCGTTTAGGAGTCGGGACATGACGGAATATTCACTTAACAATCGGGCCAGCATTGCATCGTAACCTATGATCATTTTCACGTCTTTTTGAGTTTTACAAGCAATGTTAAACCATCCCGTGCTCGCACACTCTCAGAGATGTCTTTCACTGCGTGCACAGTAACATTACAGCCTAAATCTGCCTCACAAACAGCTCGCCAGAAACAAAAGTTTTATCCCTGGATTATTTCACTTTAACAGTTAAAACACGCGACATTATGTCAAAACTCTGGTCTTGGTGAGTAACCTCCTAAAGACAGTCGTTAATGTCTTAAATTAGCATTAAACGTGTGTGACAGAAAGTTAATGAAACAGTAATGGATTCGCGCACTAGTTCTTAAAGTGAACGCAGCCATTTGTGTCAGTCATTAATTCTGTTGTCATAACAACAGAATATAGTATTAATTGTAAGCAATCAGAATTAATAGCCTTTGTATTTAATTCAGTCTGGACTAAAAAGACTATCCAGTGTTATTTTACATTGGATTACTTTATTCAGTTTCTGTAGTATTTCTGACATACCCAAAAAAACTACCCCAAAATGTCTCTTAATTTGTGTCTTTATTCTATTGTATTTATTTGTGCTACTTTTTTCAATTTAATTCAAAGATTGAAATCAAGCTTCCATTAATAAACTCTTGAAACAAAAATAAACAAAAAATTACATTACCATTTAGGTAAGATCAATGTAAAAAAAAAAAGTCTAAATATTTATATATTTATTTATCTTTATCTATCTTAAACATAAAATAACATGATACTGTTTCATCAAGCTGTGCGACTGTTCTGACTTTTTTTGCATATTGCATCAAAATCCTGTTTATTCTCTGTATGCATTTAGTGTACCTAAAATAAAAAGAGTTTTATATACAGGTTTATGGCTCTTAATTTCCTTGTATTAATTAACCACTAGTAAACTTATGTCCACTGTTCTTTTTTATAAATATAGGTTTTGTATTACATCTTCATTATAGTCGAATCGAGAATCAAATCAGGAATCAAAATCGAAAATTGAATCGAGAATCGAAATCGAATCGAACTGAGAGCTTGTGAATCGAAATCGAATCGAAATTGAAATGTGAATCGATACCCAGCCCTAGTTAGGATTATTATTATTATTTTTTTATTATTATTTTTTTTTTCTGCAAAGTAAGCGCCATTTTCGGGGCCGCAACATGCTCAAAAACTCACCAAATTTGGCACGCATGTCAGGACTGGTGAAAAATTTCGTATTTTGTGGGTTTCGCGGATGGGCGTGGCAAAATGGCTCCCTAGCGCCACCTAGAAAATTGCAAAAAATTTGGTGGGGATGTGTATCATATCAAGACGCACAAAAAAGCCTCAAGAACCCATACCCTAAACTCGACAGGAAGTCAGCCATTTTGAATTTGGCGGCCATTTTGGGACGATTTACACACTCCGTACTTTAACTAACTCCTCCTAGGGATTTAGTCGGATCGACTTCAAATTTCAGCTGTGCCTTCTAAAGGCATTGAAGATGTAAAGTTGTGCTATCTGCGAGTTTTCATCGATGGGCGTGTCTGTGGCGTCGATGATTCGCCATGAAACAGGAAGTTGTAGTAACTTGGCTGTAAATGCCCAGATCTGCACGAAATTCGACACATTTGACAAGAGTCCCGCTCTGAACAAATCTACATGCCGACATTCACCCACAGTCATAGCGCCACCTTCTGGCAACAGGAAGTGAACTTTAACGAAGCAGCCCCCGCCGCATGTTTGACCGACATGTACAAAAATTTCTCTGGTATATCTACCATGTCAAGACGCACAGAAAAGTCTCTTGGAGCGATGCCCTAAAATCAACAGGAAGTCGGCCATTTCGAATTTTACAGCCATTTCTGGATGATTTACTCATTACATACTTTAACTAACTCCTCCTAGGGATTTAGTCGGATCGACTTCAAATTTCTGCTGTGCCTTCTAAAGGCATTGATGATGTAAAGTTGTGCTATCTGCGCATTTTCGTCAATGGGCGTGTCCGTGGCGTTGATGATTCACCATGAAACAGGAAGTTGTAGTAACTTGGCTGTAAATGCCCAGATCTGCACGAAATTTTACACATTTGACAAGAGTCCCACCCTGAACAAATCTACATGCCGACATTCACCCACAGTCATAGCGCCACCTGCTGGCAACAGGAAGTGACCTTTAACAAAGCAGAGTAGCAAATGCACAGCCGCACCTGCTGAGCTGCAAAATATGCAATGCGGCCTCCTCACACCCCGACGCGCTACAGGTGCGAGGGCCCGCCCATCGCTGCTTGCAGCTTTAATTTTTTTTTTTTTCTTTTTTCTGCAAAGTAAGCGCCATTTTCGGGGCCGCAACATGCTCAAAAACTCACAAAATTTGGCACGCATGTCAGGACTGGTGAAAAATTTCGTATTTTGTGGGTTTCGTGGATGGGCGTGGCAAAATGGCTCGCTAGCGCCACCTAGAAAATTGGAAAAAATTAGCCCCTCGTCCACGTTCAACCTACATGCACAAAATTTGGTGGGGACATGTATCATATCAAGGCGCACAAAAAAGCCTCAAGAAGCCATACCCTAAACTCAACAGGAAGTCCGCCATTTTGAATTTGGCGGCCATTTTGGGACGATTTACACAATCCATATTTTAACAAACTCCTAGGGATTTAGTCGGATCGACTTCAAATTTCTGCTGTGCCTTCTAAAGTCATTGACGATATAAAGTTGTGCTATCTGCGTGTTTTCGTCAATGGGCGTGTCTGTGGCGTCGATGATTCGCCATGAAACAGGAAGTTGTAGTAACTTGGCTGTTAATGACCAGATCTGCACCAAATTGAACACATTTGACAAGAGTCCCGCCCTGAACAAATCCACATGCCGACATTCACCCACAGTCATAGCGCCACCTGCTGGCAAAAGGAAGTGACATTTAACGAACCAGCTCCCGCCGCACGTTTGACCTACATTTACGGAATTTCTGTGGCACATGTATCATGTCCAGACGTACAAAAAAGTCTCTTGGAGCGATGCCCTAAACTCAACAGGAAGTCAGCCATTTCTAATCTAACCGCCATTTTTGGATGATTTCCTCATTACGTACTTTAACGAACTCCTCCTAGGGATTTAGTCGGATCGACTTCACATTTCTGTTGTGCCTTCTAAAGGCATTGACGATGTAAAGTTGTGCTATCTGCGCGTTTTCGTCGATGGGCGTGTCCGTGGCGTCGATGATTCGCCATGAAACAGGAAGTTGTAGTAACTTGGCTGTAAATGCCCAGATCTCCACGAAATTTTACACATTTGACAAGAGTCCCACCTTGAACAAATCCACATGCCGACATTCACCTACAGTCATAGCGCCACCTGCTGGCAACAGGAAGTGACCTTTAACGAAGCAGCCCCCGCCGCACATTTTATCCACATGTACAGAATATGCAACCCACAAAATACGACAAAATACGGCCGCCTCACACCCCGACGCGCTACAGGTGCGAGGGCCCGCCCATTGCTGCTTGCAGCTTTAATTTGTTTTTGTTTTTCCTCACAAACTTAGTTTTTTATTTTGCTTTTACAGATACACCTTTTAATAAGGTCCTATCTTTAAGCATTTTGGTTTGTCCTGTTGGATTTCTGTGTTTTCATGTAACCACAAGATGGTGCCTCATTTAGTAAAGCAAACTCAGGTAACAATACAGGTGACACAGATGATGAGCTGACGACTGATACATGTTATTCTATAGGATGAGTTAAGAGCAGTTTAATTTTGCTAATCTAATCTAACTTGTGAAGTGACAAGGACTTAATTCCACTACAAGAAAATAGCTCTAAATTTACCCTATCCTGACCATAATTACTGATTAAAAATAGACATGTTAAAATAACCAGAGATACTTGAGGACTGTCTGTGATTGGTGGTTAGGACTGTTTTTAACAGGATAGACACCTTTATTTGACAGTTATGAGACAGGAAATCATGGGAGAGAGAGAGAGGATGTAACATGCAGCAAAGGACCGGGATTTGAAACATGGTCGGCTCGGCTGTGTACGTATACGCATTTAACTTCGCTATGCCATGGCCACCCCTCTCTAGCTTTGTGTCCCATCTTGGCCACCCCCCAAAAAATGTCCTGGATACGCCACTGACCTGGTCTCGAAAAAGAACACGACTTCTGCAGTTTGGCAGGGATGGGCATTTCAAGCAAAAATAATATTTAAAGATTGCCTGGTATTATTCGATTATTATTTGAAAATTGCGCCCCACCACCACATGCACGCACACATGCATGTAGTCTACAGCGGGCCGGACCGTGTGACGCTTAAATATAAGCTGGGTTTGAAAAAAAAAAAAAAACGTATTCCTTTCATATTTATGTTTAATAATATGATGTTTTTTATGTATGTTGATTTAATGAAAAGGGAACTTCATGAGATGAATAAGAAAAGATCATAAAATGCCCAATATCGGAAAACATTTGGAATGGGTCAGTCAGACATGATTATGACCACTTATTACGTTTTGTTTTGTAGAAAGCCTTTCTTTAAAACAAATTTCGTTTTGAATAAATTGCATCTTCATTTAATTTTTCTTTCATCAACGAATTGCCTGGATTAAAAAATAAAAAGCAAATATAGTAATCAGGACACGTGCCGGCTCATACATGAACTGAAACTCGGCATATAAGATACGTCTTAAAGATCTGAGAAGTGTATATATGAAGAGTTCAGATGCAAAAGCCTCTAAATGCCATTTGAAATTTTTCTTCTTTAATGATGATTTTTATCAAACTTGTATATTTAAGTTCAGTAATTTCACTTAAATAACAATTAATAGGTAATTATCATTGCCATTTAAGTGAAATCACTGAACTTAAATATACAAGCTTGATAAAAATTATCATTCTAGAAGAAAATTTCAAATGGCACTTAGAGGCTTTTGCATCTGAACTCTTCAAATATATATATACTGTATATATATATATATATATATTAAGCTTGAAATGTCTACTTTTAAACAAAACAATTACAAGCTAAACGAAATAGGCTGCTCTCTGCTTTAGGCTAATTCATATGAAGTGTGCATTAGGCAACTCTTTATTCGTGTTCACTACCACGAAGATGCGTCGTTTGCATCGTCAATGCAATCTTTATTTCTGCAGCAACTGACATAGAAAACACTAGTTTAATAATAAACAATTTAAATGTTTGTTTTCAAATTTTCTAACCAGCATGTCACTGCGGGCATTCAGGGCTCGTGGCGCCGAGTGGACAGAGCTCGCGGCGCGTGATCTTCAGAAATGCGCTCTCCTCTCTGTAGGAAATATCACCACTCTGCTCACATTCTCTGGTGTGAGACAATGTGCATCTCCTGTTTTCTAATAGTTGATTGACAGCTTTTAGATGCATTATTGGAATCGACACTCTCTGGTTGAACGTGTCACCATGTGTGATGCCGTCTGAGCCTTATCTCTAATTTTTAATTAGTCACGGGGTAATACCGTATACCGCAGTAAAATAGGGAGGAGGTTTGATGGTATCAAAATTTGGATACCGCACCAAGCCTAGTCAGAAGCTTACAACATAATAATACCAACATAAAAGGAGAGACATGAATTTGTCTTAGGGGAGTAAAGTTGATTCTCATTAAACTGAATTAAAATTTCTATTAAATAAATAATTAAAGTTTTTTTTTTTACTTTTCATAGCTGATGGCGAAACCATCGATTTGTGTAAGAGGAATAAACAAAACAAAAAAACAATTATTTTAATTAAACTAAATGCAAAGAGAAAATTAGCAGCAACATTATTTCTGGTGCATTTAAAGATTTTGTGTTATGTCAGATTTTTATTTATTTATTTTATTTTTTTAAAACCCCACTTAGCGTGTTAAAGACCAAAAATGGCCACATATTAAACATTGCCTAAAATATTATTATTATTATTTTCCACTTTTACCAAGTTAAATCTTTTAACCAGCATCAGTCCTCATCATAACTACCAAATATGTATTTAATTTCAGGATTTTAACCCTTTAATTACCAGTTTTGGTGGCGATACCATCAATTTGTATAAGAGGAAAAAACACAAAAATGTAATTATTTTCAGTAAACTAAATGCAAAGTGAAACCCTTGGCTTTGGATTATCACAGTCTTGAATATGCCATGAACATGAATTCTTACTTTTTCACTAAAAAAAAAAAAAAAAATATTCTATAAACATAAAACATATCAAAACTTCAAAACAAAATGGGGTCATTCTTCAGCTCATTTGCAAGAGCTGCAGAATTGCAATGCATGCTCCTTTTAGATGTAATCATCATTAATCAGCTGCGAACAAAACGGGTTTGCAGTCGGTCACAAGTTTTCTCCATTCTGTTCGATTACTAGCAGCTCTTCACATCTCGTCAGCTGTTGGTGGCATGTCATTGTCTATTAGTTTGCCGATGTATGTATGCCATGGTATCCACAAGTTTCCTACGCCCCATGAGGCCTTGCGTCAAAAGTGAGCGTGACTTCCGGTTTGAAGTAAACAAAGACCGACTTGACATGCTTGACACTCGTTCATTCAACAGTTGACAGTCATTCAAGTTATAGCGATCCAAACTAGCTAACGATGTGGGAACACAACCTCAACGAAATTAAAAAGGGTGAAATAACAGTACCTTTACCCTCCGCAGTAGTTGGTTGGGAGTATTATAATAACATTATTAATAATCAATACTCATCAAGGCATGGTGACAGACAGTTGTGCGAGCTGACAAACAATTAAAATAAAAAATACACACTTAGTCATTGTGCTTTGGAGTTTATTCAAAATTATGAATGAATGTGCTACTTGAATAGATTACTGTCACATTTGGTATTCTGTCAACACAGGCTTTGATCCTGAGTTTAGGTGTAACATCAGTAGCGAACAGCCAAACACATGCTGATAGAGTTTATAGAATATTAAGAATTTAACCAAATGAACACAGGAAGATTCGTCGTCTTTTGGGAGGTGATGGAAACGTTGGCAAGATCAGAGACGGGCTCTGGCAGGATCACTCTGATTTCGTTTTCAGCTTATGTTCAAAACAATCACGTTTAAGGCACTGAATTAGTTTAGTCCGGTTATACATACAACCACGAACAGCACATGTTGTCCCTGAACTCCGTAACGACATCTCTCATAAAGATTTGCGTCTTTAAATAGTAAAATAATTCTCCGAAAAACAGCTAGCCTCTTCACTAACTAACACACAAAATACCATTGGAATGCTACTTCCGCCACCTCACCGGAAGTTTCACCCACTTTATTTTTTTACAGGAGCATCCCTCGGAAACTTGTGGATAATGTGCGTGGCTTTCCTCGGCTTCGTTTGCCATGTCGTTCTTCGGGTGCATATAACACATATTTATTAATTTGGTCATTTGGGTCTCTTTGTGAGTGGCCGACAAAGCGTAGATGCCTTTGTTGGATTTGAAGGATAAGCTGGTTCTTTTCGACTGCTTTGTATACAGCTTGGTTACTTATTCGATCCATCTGGTTCTTAAAATAAGTTTTGAAATAACCGATCGTTTCGCATGATAAGACCCTTATTCATCGTCTGGTGTCATTTAAAGACATTTGAAGCTGCATCTGAAACTGTTATTAACTGTCTTTTCGACCTTGGACCGTCTGGTTCCCATGTAAGTCCATTATATGGAGACAAATCCTGGAATGTTTTCATCAAAAACCTTAATTTCTTTTCGACTGAGGAAAGAAAGACATGGACATCTTGGATGACATGGGGGTGAGTAAATTATTAAAGTTTTTTCAAAAGTGAACTAATCCTTTAAGGGAATCGCTTCAGTCGGCTGACTTAAAGCCTCTTTTGCTCAAGGCCGCACTCTTGCTAGCCCTAGCATCGCTCTCCATTAACGATTCCTACCTTGAGTTTGGGCCCAACGACTCCAAAGCCGTCCTCAAACCAAGACATGGCTATATAACCAAGGTGCTCTAGACTTCGTTCAGAGCCCAGGTCATTTCGCTATCGGCTCTTCCACTATCGGAAGACGATAGAGAATTGAGTCTACTCAGCCCTGTGAGGGCTCTAGGAGTTTATTTAGAGCGTTCTACCGCATTCAGACTGTCGGAAAAGCTCTTTGTATGCTTTGGCGGCCGCACCAAAAGGCTCCCGGTTGCGAAGCAGAGATTGCCACGATGAATAGTGTATGCTATCTCTTTAGCCAACGCCTCACTGGGCCTTCAATGCCCCAAACCTCTAAGTATCGAGAAAACCCACCACACACCAGATTATTGGTGGAGAGGAAAGTGATAGGGCCAATCAGTATATCAGTATATCACCATATTATGGTGATGATCAGGAGGCTATGATGGACAGAGGCCACTGGAGAAATTTTCCCAGGATGGTTAAAATATCTAATCATTTCTGTAATACATTTTAATTTTAATTTTGCAACTTAAAAAAAATTGCACCAACATTGCACAAAATGTAATAGAAAATATAAATTCAAAAACAGAAATGCATTGCCATTTTACATATTGCATTGTCATTTTGCATATTACATTTCATATTGAATATTGCTACTCATATGCTTCCATAGGTGACAGGCGAATGAACTTTCCATAACAGTGGTTACAGATAAAGGGCACTTACTTTTAAAAGAGACGTCTTGGCAGCCATACCGGTTTTGGCGTCATCTGTTTTTCCCTCATCTGTCAACACACAAACAAAGTGTAATCTCAGAATGTGCAAACTCACATTCATGCAAACCAATCAACGTGACTGAAGGAAACTTTCCTCATGCTGCACACAATATCAGAAGTCAGTTAAGTCATGCTCCCAGAAGGATCATTTCACAGTTTGTTTTGGTTTTGATATTTAAAAGAAAAATAACTCTCGTACAAAAGAGACCTTCGCGCATACACACTTAGGCTCTTCTATAAACTCTTATCTTCAACAACTTCTCTTGACCTCGACCCAGTGTGCGAAATCTGCGAATGGCCATACAAAAACCACCTGTTCAGTGACAGCATATTAAGAAGGGAACAGGGTTGGCTAGCATTTGAATTATAGCAATTACTATTCTGATTGTGCTTATCCAATTCTTATCGATTCCAAGTTTAAAATGTGGTAAAAAAAAATATCGAAGTTTGAGATCGATGTTGAACATTTAACATTCTCCAACAGGGGTGGGATAACATTCTCCAATGGGGGTGGGGGTGGGGTGTGTGTTTGGATGACACTCGCAAGGTCTCTTGCTCGCTTTCCCTCTCTGCATTGTGTGCGCGCTATGCGATTCGGAGCACAATCTCTGTCTCGCGTGCACGCTCACTCTAGATTCCGGGAGAATTTAACTAATTTGCGGCATAACTACTCGATCACGAGTGGCTCAACAGGTAGATATACAGAAAAACTCATCTTCCAGGCATTTGACCAACCAGTGTGAGATATCGGGGGTGTGGCGTGTCTCATGGACAATGCGTGAGAGTTGGCAGCTATGCAGAATATGCAACTATGCAGTAGCAAGGTAGTAACGCTGCTGTATTTGAAGCAGTTAAACTTAGTTTTACTATTATTAGATACGCTACTCCCAAACAATGTTGAGATGCACAGATAAAGGTAATTCACACACGCTCAATCAATCAATCTCTCTCTCTCTCGTTCTGTAAGAACTGTTCAAGCCTCCGTTTCTAGCTCTTAAATCACAATACACTTTTATAATTAGTAAACTTGAAGGGTTTTAGCACTATATATATATATATAAGGTATCTGTGAAAAATGTTTGAAATGATGTACACTCATGTACAGTTGGCCACACCCCATAGGATAATGAAATGGAATGACAAGAAGAGGGATTTACTGAATTACAAAGCAAGTAAATTTTGCACAGTAATTTCATTAGTCAGCTTTATGATGAAACAAATAATTACATTAGTGATTTATTCCATGACATGTAGATTACATTTTTGACAGTGAAACACGTCAAAACTATTAACTCAACCATCAAAATATACTGGACAACAAAATGATCTTCATTGTTTTCAGAACACTTTCAGAGCACTTGACAACAATATGTACACTATACCATTCAAAAGTGTTTTTATTTTAATTGTAAATAAATAAATACTTTTATGAAATTGTGTTAAATTAAATACTGTTTTCTATATTCATCAAATTATCCTGATTTTTTTTTCATGCTTTCCACAAAAATATTCCGTAGCACAACTTTTTTCAACATTGATGATTAAATGCAATTTTAATTGACCACTATTGGCGCTTTTCCACTGCATAGTATGGTACGGTTCGGTTCGGTACGGCTCACTTTGACGCTTTTCCACTGCATGGTACAGTACGGTTTGGTTCGGTACGGCTCACTTGTGGTGCTTTTCCACTGCATGGTACGGTACAGTACGGTTCGCTTCGGGTCGCTTTAAATGGTACCTGGTCTGTTGAGGTTCCAAGCGTACCGTACCGGTACTAAAATGTGACGTGAAACACTGCAGATCACTGATTGGTCAGACAGAATCGTCACTACCAGCGTCACTACTAGCGTCATTGGCTTTGCGACACGAGACACGAGACACTTTTTAGCAGTATTTTGTTTTGCTGCCATCAGCCTCATTTTAAACACATTTTTCCGTCTAGCAGTTAAAAACAACCACATACCGAGAATCAGGAACACCATCCCCTCGATAGTCTCCATTGTTCCTGTGTTGTGGGTTTGAAAATGTGGCGCTTTTAAGATGATGTCATGGCAGTAGAGGCGCGCGCAAATAACGATCAGTCCCACACACTTTGAAGGGGTACTACTGCAGTGGAAAAGCAACCGAGCTAAGCGAACCGAACCCATCCGTACCGAGTCGAGTCGTACCACGCAGTGGAAACGCGAAGCGAGCCGAACTGTTCCGCGCCGAGTCGAACCGTACTGAGCCGAACCGTACCGTACTATGCAGTGGAAAAGCGCCATAAGTAAGGACTTTGCCAGGCAACTCAACCCTCCTCCCACACACACGCACACATTTACTCACTCACTTACTCCAGTGAGTATCAAGTTACAAGACTTTAGGGCACAATTGGAATGTGGCAGAGTGTCTCTGAACAAAGAGAAATATATTTATTTTGTGTTAAAGACATTTAACAAATGATTCAATGGTTTTATGTATGTGTGTTTTCCCCCATGTCACAGTGAAATAAGACAAGGACAGGAAAGGTTCAGTAGACTATTTGCATTAAATGAATGGTTAATGTCATTGTGTAATGAACAGAGGCTGCACTTTGTAAATAACTGGCATCTGTTTTGGGAGAGACCGAGGCTGTACAGTACAGATGGACTCCATCCCAGCCGAATCGGAGCGGCTGTGCTGTCGGACAACATTTCCAAGACACTACGCACCAGATGACTAATGAGTCAAAGTCCAAATTACAGCCTTTGCGGTCCAAACTTAACTAATAAGCATAGTGTGGAACATTATATAGAAACTGTGTCTATTCCTCGTTTAGTGAAGCCAAACAATAAATCTAGTGTAGGATCTAGCAAAAATCTTATTGTAATTAAACCAGAAAAGCTAAATATCAGTGAACAAAAACAATTTCTAAAGCTAGGTCTCCTAAACATTAGATCGCTCACACCTAAGGCGGTTATTGTAAATGAAATGGTCACAGATAATAACTTCGATGTTCTGTGCCTTACTGAAACCTGGCTTAAACCAAATAAGTATTTCGGTCTAAACGAATCTACTCCGCCAGGATACTGTTATAAACATGAGCCTCGTCTGATCGGTCGTGGCGGCGGTGTTGCAACAATCTATAAAGATATTTTTAATATTACTCAGAAAACAGGTCACAGGTTTAATTCATTTGAAGTACTTGTGCTAAATGTTACGCTCTTAGATGTAAGAAGGAAATCCATATTATCTCTAGCCTTGGCTACTGTATATAGACCTCCAGGCCCATATGCTGAATTCCTAAAAGAGTTTGCAGACTTTCTCTCGGATCTATTGGTAAATGTCGATAAAGCAATAATTGCTGGGGATTTTAACATACACGTAGATAATACAAATGATGCTTTAGGGGCTGCGTTTACAGACTTATTAAACTCCTTTGGGGTCAAACAAAACGTCAGTGGTCCCACTCATCGTCTAAATCATACACTAGATTTAATTATATCATATGGAACCGATCCAACTGATATAGATATTATACCGCAAAGCGATGATGTCACTGATCATTACATGGTGACTTGCATAATACGTACTGCTGAAATATGTCATGTTGCACCACGTTATAGACCAGGCAGAACAATCCTTCCAACCACTATAGATGGATTCTCAAATAGCTTACCTAATCTATCTAAGCTGCTAAGTGAACCCAAACAAACAGATGAATTAGAGGAAATGACTAGCAGTTTAAGCACCATTCTTACTAGTACATTAGATATTGTTGCACCAATTAGATTAAAAAAGGTTCGAGAGAAAATTAAAGCACCATGGTACAACAGTGCTACGCATGCTATCAAGAGAGAAACTCGCAACTTAGAGCGTAAATGGAAACAAACTAATTTAGAGGTCTTTAGAATCGCGTGGAAAGACAGTATGTCACGTTATAAAAAGTCCCTAAAAACAGCCAGGGCTGAGCATCTCCGCAAGCTAATCGAAAATAACCAAAATAATCCAAGGTTTTTATTTAACACCGTGGCTAGACTAACAAATAAACAGACATCACCAGAGCAAAATATACCGTTACAGTTTAATAGTAATGATTTTATGAATTACTTCAATGAGAAACTAGAAAGCATCCGAAACACAATTATAAATGTACAATCCTCTATGTGTCACGAAGTGATTTTGTGTGTTTTCGTTATTAGTTATTGCCCGTCTATTATTTATCCCAGGTGTTTCTCATTTCTCACGCCCCCTTGTTATCTTGTCTAGCTCGTTTGTCCTTGATTATTTAAGCCCTGTGTTTCTGCCCTGTCTTGGTTGGTTGTTTGAATTTGTTTGAATGTTACGTTGGTGCTTTCATGATTCTCGAGTCCTGCTTCTAGTCTTGTGTCTTGTTTCTAGTTTGTTAATAAAGCTACACTGCGTTTGGACCCAGCCTCAGCTCTGTTTCTCCGCACAGCGTCACAGAACAACCAACCTCAATATGGGTCCAGCAGCCATGCCTCTCTGGAGTCCTGACGTCCAGATTCTTCGTCTCCGTCAAGAAAGTCGGACCATAGAACGGTACGTCACGGAGTTTCTTGAGCTGGCTCATCTCGCGCAAATGAGCACCCAGTGCTTGAAGATCTTCTTCTGCGGGGATTAGAGGAACCACTCCGGTCTCTGATGCCCGAACCTGATCCGTACGGGTCTTTGGAGTGGTATATTGACCTGGCCCTGTTGTGGAGCGGGTCTGCGTTTACTGTTGGCGCAAAGGAGAGAAAGCAGCGAGAGCCCGCGACTCACGTCAGCTCAGCCGAACCCGCGACTCACCTCAGCCCAGCCGAGCCCACGCTTCACGTCAGCCCAGCCAAACCCACTCATCATGTCGGACCCCTCGAGCCCGTATCCCACACTGGCCCTGTTAAAAATGCTGTTCCTAAGACAGCGAAGGTATCGCGGGTCGAACCGGAGTTTGAGCGCGTGCCAGCCGACTCGAGTGAGTCAAGTGCCGAGCCGAGTGAATCAAGTGAGTCTCCAGTTCAAGTGGATGAATCTCCGGTTCAAGTGGATGAATCTTCAGTTCAAGTGAGTGCTGAGTCTCCTGTTCAAGTGAGTGAGTCTTCAGTTCAAGTGAGCGCTGCATCTCCAGTTCAAGTGAGCGCTGCATCTCCAGTTCAAGTGAGCGCTGCATCTCCAGTTCAAGTGAGCGCTGCATCTCCAGTTCAAGTAAGCGCTGAATCTCCAGTTCAAGTGAGCGCTGAATCTCCAGTTCAAGTGAGCGCTGCATCTCCAGTTCAAGTGAGCGCTGAATCTCCAGTTCAAGTGAGTGAGTTGTCCAGCCCTGTGATGCGCCGCCGCAGGAGGAGGAGAGGGAGGACTCGTTCGGTTCGCCAGGCCCCAGTGAGCGTACCCAGACTCCTCGCTCTGCCGGCCCCGCCTCTGCGCCTCGCTCTGCCGGCCCCGCCTCTGCGCCTCGCCCTGCCGGCCCCGCCTCTGCGCCTCGCCCTGCCTGTGCCCTTCAAGCTCTGTTCAAGCTGTGCCCTTCAAATCCCGGTGGATTTCCCCAAGTATTTTTTTTTGGGGGGGGCAGTAGGTACCCTGTGAGGGCCATAAAGGCGATGCAGACATGGACCTCGCCTCGTCCTGCTCCGCCCTGGCCTTCGCCTCGTCCTGCTCAGCCCTGGCCTCTGCCTCGTCCTGCTCCGCCCTGGCCTCTGCCTCGTCCTGCTCCGCCCTGGCCTCTGCCTCGTCCTGCTCCGCCCTGGCCTCTGCCTTGTCCTGCTCCGCCCTGGCCTCTGCCTCGTCCTGCTCCGCCCTGGCCTCTGCCTCGTCCTGCTCCGCCCTGGCCTCCGCCTCGTCCTGCTCCGCCTTGGTCTCCGGCCCAGTCTGGTATGCCCATGCTCTGCGGCCCAGGCCCGCCTTGGCTACCTCCTGGTCCTGTTCCCCTGCACGGGCCTGGCCCTCCGTCCCTCCCCCAAGACTGTCTCCGCTTCACCGCCCTCCTGAACTTTTTGTTGTTTGTATGGGCGTCGGGAGCCCCCCATAGGGGGGAGGCTATGTCACGAAGTGATTTTGTGTGTTTTCGTTATTAGTTATTGCCCGTCTATTATTTATCCCAGGTGTTTCTCATTTCTCACGCCCCCTTGTTATCTTGTCTAGCTCGTTTGTCCTTGATTATTTAAGCCCTGTGTTTCTGCCCTGTCTTGGTTAGTTGTTTGAATTTATGTGTGTTACGTTGGTGCTTTCATGATTCTCGAGTCCTGCTTCTAGTCTTGTGTCTTGTTTCTAGTTTGTTAATAAAGCTACACTGCGTTTGGACCCAGCCTCAGCTCTGTTTCTCCGCACAGCGTCACACTATGGTGTCTTATGATTCAGCTTCAATTATGGCCCCTCTAGAACAACTAAACCACTTTACAACGATAGGACAGGAGGAGCTAAATAAACTTATCATTGCATCTAAACCAACAACATGTTTATTAGATCCAATACCCACTAAACTACTGAAAGAACTATTACCTGCAGTGGAAGAGCCTCTCCTCAATATTATTAACTCGTCTTTATCTTTAGGTCATGTTCCAAAAATATTCAAGCTGGCAGGAATAAAACCGCTCATTAAGAAACCGCAATTAGATCCAAATAACTTGGCAAATTACAGACCCATTTCAAATCTTCCATTTATGTCCAAAATACTTGAAAAAGTAGTGTCCGCTCAATTGTGCTCTTTTTTGCAAAAAAATTATATCTATGAAAAATTCCAGTCAGGATTCAGACCGCATCATAGTACAGAAACTGCGCTAGTTAAAATTACAAATGATTTACTTTTAGCTTCTGACCAAGGCTGTATTTCAATACTAGTCCTACTTGATCTTAGCGCTGCGTTCGACACCATAGATCATAAAATACTCTTGGATCGACTACAAAACTACACTGGTGTTCAGGGACAGGCATTAAGCTGGTTTAGATCGTACTTATCGGACCGTTATCATTTTGTCTGTTTAAATGGGAAAAAATCAAAGATAACGTCAGTAGACTATGTAGTACCGCAATGATCGGTTTTAGGCCCTCTGCTATTCTCAATATGCTGCCACTTGGTAATATTATAAGAAAACATGGAATTAATTTCCACTGTTACGCTGACGACACTCAATTATATATTTCATCACGACCAGATGAAAACACTCACTCATCTAAAATGACAGAGTGTCTCAAAGATATAAAATGCTGGATGACGCGTAATTTCCTGCTATTAAATTCAGATAAAACAGAGGTATTACTTATTGGTCCAAAAAACTACTCACAAAACCTCTCACAATACAACTTTAATATAGACGGATGTCCTGTTACTTTATCCACTACAGTAAAAGACTTGGGTGTTATACTAGACCGCAACTTGTCGTTCGAAAATCATATTTCATTTGTTACAAGAACAGCCTTTTTCCACCTTAGAAACATTGCTAAGCTACGTAACATGCTATCTATTTCTGATGCTGAAAAATTAGTTCACGCATTCATGACCTCCAGACTAGATTACTGTAATGCTTTATTAGCTGGTTGTCCTGCATCCTCAATAAACAAGCTACAGTTAGTACAAAATGCAGCTGCTAGAGTTCTTACTAGGTCAAGAAAATATGATCATATAACACCGATTTTATCATCTCTACACTGGTTACCTATTAAGTTCCGCATCAACTACAAAATACTACTACTGACCTATAAAGCCCTAAATGGTTTAGCTCCTATGTACTTAACGTACCTTCTTTCGCCCTACAATCCACCGCGTTCCTTAAGATCACTAAATTCAAGGCTTCTGGTCATTCCTAGGATATCGAAGTCCAGTAAAGGAGGGAGGGCGTTCTCGCATTTAGCTCCAAAACTCTGGAATGGCCTTCCCGATACGGTCCGAGCCTCTGACTCGCTGACACAGTTTAAAACTAGATTAAAGACGCTTCTCTTCAGTCAAGCATTCACATAATGCTTACCTTTTAGTCGTCTGTTATGCCATACGGAACCGTTTGCCACTGAAACTGCTTAACGCACCAGTGGGGCTCGACAGCCTTTCAGACAAACGGGTCGGCGCGTATGGTTGGGTTGCGGAGAGTTCAGGTTACGGAGAGTTTGTGAGATAGTGGTTTTCTAACACCGACTCCCATATAACAGAAATCATTATGAACATCAGCTATGCTAATCATTTCCCATCTGCCTTTCTGCTGTTATCTCGGGACGCTTGTCCCGAGAAAAATGGCGTTCGTCAGGTCCAGTTTTGTGTCCAGCCTCTCACGGGGATTTCGGATGCCCCAACGCCTGTGATGAGACGACTCAACGCCTGTGAAGAGACGACTCAACGCCTGCGATATGTTATGGCGCCGTTTTATTCATAAACAATATTTATATTTAATATTTATATTTAAACAATATGAATGTAAGCCAGAGGAGAACTGGCCCCCGACTGAGCCTGGGTTCTCCCAAGGTTTTTTCTCCAGCCAATCTGATGGAGTTTTGGTTCCTTGCCACTGTCGCCTTGCTTTTGGCTTGCTTTGGGCTTGCTCAGTTGGGATTATTTAGTGTTTAGCAATGTTGTTGATCCTGTGTTGTGCTACTTTCATGTTATCAGTGTGAAGCTGCTTTGATACAATCTGTATTGTGAAAAGCGCTATATAAATAAATGTGACTTGACTTGACTTGACATAGGCTATATACTACATTTCAAAAGTTTAGCATCGGTTAAATTGTTGTAGGCTAATGCCTCTTATTCAGAAAGTGTTCTGAAAACAATGAAGGACATTTTGTTGTTCAGTATATTTTGATGGTTGAGTTAATAGTTTTGACGAGTTTCACTGTCTTAAAAATGTAATCTACATATTAGGGAATATATCACTAACGTAATTATTTGTTTCATCATAAAGCTGACTAATGAAATTACTGTGCAAAATTTACTTGCTTTGTAATTCAGTAAATCCCTCTTCTTGTCATTCCATTTCAACATCCTGTGGGGTGTTGTCAGGATTCAGGCTCGGAGACAGAGGTAAGTGATGAACTTAAACTTTCTTTATTAATAAACAAGGTCAGTATTCAGGGTTTTCTGGTGCTCAGAAGTGCTCTTGAAGGAGGATACGTGACAGGAATACATCCAGGTGAGTGAATCCTCCTCTTAGGAATTACATGAACGGTGACACAAGGCAATGACTTTCCTTTTCTCACTTTCAGATCGTCGTGGAGCAGACGGAGTACAGACAGGATTCCAGGTGAGTAGATCCTTTTTCAATAGTCGGTCGGGAACTAACACAGTTCAGTGATACTTGATTTTCATCCTTATAGATCATCCATTAGAGGGACGAGACTCATGGCAAAATCCAGGACACATGGAACGAGAATCATGGAGCAGATCCTGGGAACATCAGAACAAGGACAGAGCAGTTAGTCTTTACAGGGAAGTATACTTTACATCTCAGCTGAGGATGCCTCAGAGGCAAGCAAGTGAAGGCTGGTTAGGGTCTTTTCCTGTTGGAGGCTTGACAATGAGTGACTGTGAACTTGGTGCTTTTATGCTGGCTGTGAAGGGCGTGCTGATTGGAAACAGGTGCAGGTGATTAGAACTCTGGGGAAAGTGATCGTTGCGTGGTGACTTGGGAGGACTCTGATTGGCTCCTGACATTACCCCCCCCCCCTCCAGAGTCCGCGCCAACGGAACTTGGACCTCGACGTCGTGGGGGTCTACCTCTGGGTCGTGGTGCAGGTTTCTCGGGATGCTGAGCATGGAATTCTAGAAGCAAACTGGGATCAAGAACATCATTCTGAGATACCCAACTCCTCTCCTCTGGCCCATATCCTTCCCAGTCAATGAGATATTCGAGCTTACCCCCTCGACGTCGAGAGTCCAAGATCTCTTTAATCAGATAAATGGACTCTGGCTCAATGGGTGGTATAGGGGGGTTGTCCTCTGGTTCTACCTCTGTGACTGACTGGGGTACCGGTGGACGATAGGGCTTTAGGAGGATAACATGAAACGTGGGGTGAATGCGATATTCTGGGGGTAACTGGAGCTGATACGTGACTGGATTAATTTGCTTTACGACTGGAAATGGTCCGATGTACTTGGGGTTCAACTTTCGACATGATTGGCGAAGTCTGATATCTCGAGTGGAAAGCCAGACGAGCTGTTCAGGCTGATACTCTGGATTGGGTCGACGGTGTTTATCCGCAAACTGTTGCTGCCGGTTGACAGCTTGCCGGATATGGTGATGTGTCTGATCCCAGACCTATTCACTCTCTTCAAACCACTTGTTAACTGCTGGTACTTCTGAGGGTTCACCGGACCACGGGAATAACGGAGGTTGATAGCCAAGGACACACTGGAATGGAGTTAACTGAGTGGATGCCTGTCGAAGAGAATTCTGCGCGTATTCTGCCCAGATGAGGTACTTGCTCCAGATGTTCTGATTGGAGTGGCAGAATGTTCGCAGGAACCGACCGATGTCTTGAATTTTACGCTCTGTCTGTCCATTGGTTTGCGGATGATACCCTGAAGACAGACTCACTGTCACATTCATTAATGTGAAGAATGCTCGCCAGACTCGAGAAATGAACTGGGGTCCTCGATCGGAGACAATGTCCTCAGGGATACCGAAATTTCTAAAGACATGTTCCACCAATAATTCAGCGGTGTTAAAGGCTGTTGGCAGTCCTTTCAATGGGATTAACTTGCACGCCTTTGAGAAGCGATCGATGGCCACGAAGATGCAAGTATTCCCCTCGGAGACGGGAAGATCAGTGGCAAAGTCTACACCGATGTGGGACCAAGGTCTATTCGGGACAGGAAGGGGTACTAATTTACCCACAGGCAGATTTCTTGGTACTTTGGAGATGGCACACGGGATACATCCTTGAATGAAGTTGGTGATATCTGATCGCATGGTGGACCACCAATATTTGACTTGTAGAGTGGCTAGAGTCTTGTTTACCCCTGGGTGTCCAGTGGCTACTGATGAGTGAGCTGATGAGATCAAAGAAGTTCAGAATTCCTCAGGCACATAGATCTTCCCGGGGACTCTGGGTTGTTGCTGGGATAGCTCTTGGAGTTGATCATTTATCTCCCACTGGATGGGGTTCACGAAAAGACTCTCTGGCAGGATAGTTTCAGGTTCTTCTACAGGGATTTCAGACGCATGAAAACGAGATAGAGCATCTGCTCTTGTATTCTTTGAGCCTGGGCGATAGGCAATCTTGAAATGGAATCGTGTAAAGAACAACGCCCATCGGGCTTGACGTGGGTTCAGACGTGGCACATCTCTTAGATACTGGAGGTTCTTGTGATCGGTGAGTACTAGGAATGGGTGCTTTGCTCCCTCTAACCAGTGTCTCCATTCTTCTAAGGCAAGCTTTACAGCTAGAAGTTCCCGGTTTCCGATGTCGTAGTTGGCTTCAGCTGGAGAGAACTTCTTCGAGAAGAAGGCACAAGGTGATGGCTTAGAGGAGCAATCAGAATACTGGGAGAGAACTCCTCCAACCCCGGTGGTGGATGCATCTACCTCTACCACAAACGGTCTCTCAGGATCAGGATGATGAAGCAAGGGCGCAGTGGTGAAGGCAGACTTCAGAAATGTAAACGCCTCCTCGGCTTCCGGGGTCCATTTCAAGGTCTTGGGATTTCCTTTTAGCAACGTGGTAAGAGGAGCGGTGAGCAAACTGTACTGGTCGATAAACCGTCGATAGAAATTGGCAAAGCCAAGGAACCTTTGGAGTTCTTTCACTGACTTGGGGGTTGGCCAGGACATGATGGACTCGGTCTTGCTTCTATCCATCTCCACTCCTCGATCACTCAGAACGTATCCCAGGAAATCGACAGTGGTTTGATGGAAAGTGCATTTTTCAGCTTTCAGAAACAAGGTGAATTCTCTGAGTCTTTGGAGGACTAAGGACACGTGTCTTTGATGCTCCGCTGGGTTCTTGGAATAGATCAGGATATCATCGATGTATACCAGGACAAACTTTCCTAGGAAGTCGCGGAGAACCTCATCCATAAAACTTTGGAATACTGAAGGGGCGTTGACCAAACCATAAGGCATGACGAGGTATTCATAGTGGCCTGCAGGGGTGATGAAAGCGGTTTTCCATTCATCTCCTTCACGAATTCGGATGAGATTATAGGCACTTCTCAAATCAAGCTTGGAAAACATCTTTGCCTCTCTGAGTTGTTCTAGTGCGGCGGGAATGAGAGGTAACGGATAGCTGAACTTCACGGTGACTTGATTTAAGGCTCTGTAATCGATACAAGGTCTCAGCCCGCCATCTTTCTTGGACACGAAGAAGAAACTGGCTGCTGTGGGAGAGGTAGATGGTCGGATATACCCTTGATCTAGAGCCTCCTTGATATATTTCCTCATAGATTCCTGTTCAGGCAGAGACAGGGAGTAGATTCGACCCTTGGGCAGTTGTGCATCAGGAACCAGATCAATAGCACAATCCCATGGTCGGTGCGGGGGCAACTTGGAAGCAGTAACGGGATTAAAAACATCAGAGAACATGGAATAACATGTAGGAATATTTGTTGACAGGTTTTCTGTGGGACTCTCAATGGATGTGGAATTCACTGGGATCGACTGGACTTTTGATTCGTTGACCAGACAAGATGATGGATCCTTGCGGCTAATGCAATGGCATTCCCATTGTAGAATTTCTCCAGATTCTCAATTGATTGTTGGTTGATGACGAATTAACCATGGTCGACCAAGAATGAGATCTGCTATTCAGGAGCACAAATGGTTCGAACCATTCTTGATGTGTCTTCTCTACACATAGTTGAATGGGAGCAATTTTGGTAGTAACGTTTTTCTTGTTAATCAACTCACCAGTTATGGCATAGATGGAGTAGGTTTTGGGTGTGTTGACCTCTCGCAGCTTAAGTCTCTTGCAAAGCTCTCCTGAAATAAAGTTTCCCGCTGACCCCGAGTCGACGATAGCTGTCACAGGGATGCAGAGTTCTTGAATTTGTAAGGTCACGGAAATGGTGAGAGGTGCTGAAACATGAGCATGGTCCAGAACTGAGCTTACCATCATTCCTCCAGGTCGAATTGGGCAGTTGAGTCTGAAGTGGCCCTTGGTACCGCAGTACATACACAACTTTAACTCTTTCTCAGCCTGGGAAATCTTGAAAGTGTCAACTTGCATTTCTTCGACTTGATCTTTGACGTTGGAAATCTTGACATTCGTTTGAGAAACAGGAGGATAAGAGGACTGATCAGGGTAACAACTCTGGGATCTTTGATGTACTTTCATGGCTTGCTGAATGAACTTTTCTACCCCAATGGTGTCATCATAGATGGCCAGTTGGAGGCGCAAGGCTGGGTTTAATCCACGGCAATTAGAGCTTTTTCATTCCACCCACTGTTAGATGCTAGCGTGCCGAATTCCACAGAATACTCAGATAGGGACTTTTTCCCTTGACGTAACTGTAAGAGTTGGTCTCCAAAGGAGGAATCATCCACTGGTCGTCCGAAAACTTCTTTGAAATGTTTCACGAATTATTGAACAGACGCAACCACAGTTGATTCCTTCATCCACAATGACTCTGCCCACCGTAACGTCGCTCCTGATAGTTGCTGGATGATAAACGCTACTTTCGATCGCTCAGTAGGACATAGCTGAGCTTGCTGTTCCAGAGCAAGCGAACACTGCAATAGGAATCCGTTGCAATCCTCCGCCCGACCAGAGAATGGCGCAGGACGCGACGGGGGACTTGCAAAGCAGGTGATCGAAGAAGCGGCGCTCACGGAAGTACTCATGGGGGAAAACACAGGTCTCACGGGTGGAGCGGCGACTGGTGTGGGAATTAGAGGTACAGCAGGTTGTTTGGAATTCATCTTGATCGTACCTCGTTCTGTTGTTAGGTCAAGCCTTCTGTCAGGATTCAGGCTCGGAGACAGAGGTAAGTGATGAACTTAAACTTTCTTTATTAATAAACAAGGTAAGTATTCGGGGTTTCAGGTGCTCAGAAGTGCTCTTGAAGGAGGATACATGACAGGAATACATCCAGGTGAGTGAATCCTCCTCTTAGGAATTACATGAACGATGACACAAGGCAATGACTTTCCTTTTCTCACTTTCAGATCGTCGTGGAGCAGACGGAGTACAGACAGAATTCCAGGTGAGTAGATCCTTTTTCAATAGTAGGTCGGGAACTAACACAGTTCAGTGATACTTGCTTTTCATCCTTATAGATCAGGGCTCGCGAGCCATATATGGCTCTTTTCCGGATTTTTTATGGCTCTCCGCAATTTTCAAATGCTGACTGAAAATACACCCTTGAACATGATGAAAAAAAATATTTTTAAACTATTTGCATTTTTGATGAACGAATAGGCTAATTATTAAGGTGTAAAATTAAATTAAATATGTTCAAAATATTTAGGTAACTCGCAGCTTAATATGATTGACAGTCGCGTTTGGTCTGTAGCTAGCCTACCTTTCAGAGAGCTGAATTTTAATTGGCCGACGGTTAGGTTTGCGTCAAGCCTATATCAAGTTAAGCAACTGTTAGCTAGCTGGCTAAATAAAAAATAATCATCAACGACAAAAGACGACGATTACCGTTCATTTCGGCCCGAATGGACGGATCAATTTGCATTTGTGGAGAAGTTGGGTTCCGCAGTGTGTCTCATTTGCAATGAACGTATTGCGTCGCTCAAAAAGTCAAATATTAAGAGACATTTTGAGACGCACCATGCAGCATTCGCCGCAAAACATCCCGATGGAGAATGCAGGAGAAAAGCTTGCGCTGAGCTTCAGCGGAGAATGGAAACCGGACAGCAGCAGCTGCTAGCGTGGACTAATAAAGACTTGAATCTGAATTCTGCGAGCTTTGCTGGCGCTCTGGAGATTGTGCGGAGAGGGAAACCACTTACAGATGGAGACTACATTAAGGGTTGCATGCTCAGTGTGGCAAAAGAACTGTTTAACGACCTCCCAAACAAGGACAAAATTATCCAAAAAATCGAAGACATGCCTTTTTCTGCAAGAACTGTTCATGATCGTGCACTCGTGATGGCACGCCAGATAGAGGAGATGCAAATCAACGACATCAGTTCAGGTAGTTACTTTTCTCTTTCCTTGGATGAGTCTACCGATGTGAGTAATATAGCACAGCTAAGCATAATCGGGCGGTATGTGACGGGTGATACAGTGCGGGAAGAGAGTCTCGTTGTTATGCCGATGAAAGATACAACAAGAGGCGAGGATGTGTTAAAATCTCTAATGGACTTTGCTGCAGAGAAAAAGCTCCCACTGAATAAGCTTGTATCTGTGTGTACTGATGGAGCACCCAGTATGTTAGGGAAACATAAAGGATTCATTGCACTTCTGTGTGAGCAAGAGAAGCGGCCCATCTTAAACTTTCATTGCATTGTGCATCAAGAGGCACTGTGTGCTCAGTCATGTGGAGAGGAACTTCGCGAAGTGATGTCATTGGTCGTTTCGCATTGTGAACTTCATTGTGGCCCGAGCTTTAAATGATCGCCAGTTTAAGGCCCTGTTGGATGAAGTGGGGAGTAATTATCCAGGGCTGCTACTGCATAGCAATGTGCGTTGGTTATCCAGGGGAAAAACACTAGCCCGTTTTGCTGGCTGTTTAAATGAAGTGAGGGCATTTCTCGAAATGAAAGGAATTGTTCATCCCGAGCTCACTGACATTGAGTGGCTCCTTAAGTTTCACTACCTGGTGGATATTACATGTCATCTGAACCACCTCAATGTGAAAATGCAAGGCATTGGAAACACAATTTTGTCCCTGCAACAGGCAGTGTTTGCATTTGAAACAAAGCTGGAGCTGTTTATCAGGGACATTGAAAGCGGCCGTCTCCTGCACTTCGAAACATTGCGGGCATACAGAGAGGAATGCTTAGCGAGGGACGCTGCTCATCATTTTGACCTCCGTAAGCTCGCAGGCTTTACGTCTGATTTACTGATATCATTCAAATCACGCTTTGTGGACTTCCGCAGACATGTTGATTTGTTCAAAGTGATAACTCATCCACATGTGTGCACCGTGGGCGCACAAAACCTGAGTGTCTTTCCTGGCATCTCCATCGGAGATTTTGAGCTGGAAGCTGCTGAACTGAAAGTGTCCGAAATGTGGGTGTCAAAATTTTTCACGTTGAATTCCGAACTGGAAAGCCTCGCTCGTCAGCGGGCAGAACTGGCTAAGCAACATAAGTGGGCAGATATGAGAAAACTCCAACGTGAAGACAATCTCATCCTCAAAACCTGGAACGAACTTCCAGCCACTTTCAGCACAATGCGTCGCGTCAGTGTTGCTGTCCTGACAATGTTTGGCTCAACATATTCATGCGAGCAGTCCTTCTCACATCTGAACAACATCAAAACCAACCTGCGCTCAAGGTTAACAGATGAAAGCCTGAATGCCTGCTTGAAGCTTAATCTCACTAGTTACGACCCCAACTACAAAGCACTCAGCAAAATAATGCAGCAACTGAATTCTCATTAATTAGGGTGCAATGCACTTCTTGTTCATCCCTTGTTTATTATGATGCCTTTTTCTCAATTTTTGTGGTGTCTTAGGATAGCTAGACACCAGCACTGTCAGTGAACAAATATGAAGTAGACTTAGTTTGGGTGTCAATGAGTTAAAAAAAAAAAATTCAATGAGTTAAAAAAAATTGTCACCTATGGTGTCGTATAACTAGAATTACTATATTATTGCTGTTGTTATTAAATAAAAAATTGCAAATATTTCTAATAAACAAGTGTAAACTTTGCTGTGGCTCTTTTGATAAATTTCTCAATTTTTATTTTTTTGTTTGGCTCTTCTTGGTAAAAAGGTTCCCGACCCCTGTTATAGATCATCCATTAGAGGGACGAGACTCATGGCAGAATCCAGGACACATGGAACGAGAATCATGGAGCAGATCCTGGGAACATCAGAACAAGGACAGAGCGGTTAGTCTTTACAGGAAAGTATACTTTACATCTCAGCTCGGTGGATGTCTCAGAGGGAAGCAAGTGAAGGCTGGTTAGGGTCTTTTCCTGTTGGAGGCTTGACAATGAGTGACTGTGAACGTGGTGCTTTTATGCTGGCTGTGAAGGGCGTGCTGATTGGAAACAGGTGCAGGTGATTAGAACTCTGGGGAAAGTGATCGTTGCGTGGTGACTTGGGAGGACTCTGATTGGCTCCTGACAGGTGTGGCCAACAGACCTTTTTCACAAAAACCGGAAATACGTAATCGTTGTGGAAACGGCGTTCCCGTCAACTGTCGACACATTAGAAAAACCTACTCTGGGAGGAGAAAATTGATCAGAGAGTCTTCAAAACTTCGAAAAAATGTAAACTTGTCATGGTCCAGTTGTTGATGACTTTGTAAAATGCTGTGGTGATGCTTGTCTGCAGCTGATGTATCTAAGACCAAAGATATGACTATTGATTTCAGAACTGAAGCTCATTCTTCCCAATATACGTTCATTAAAGGTAAGAAGGTGGAGTGTGTGGAAAGTTATTCATATTTAGGGAGTATTATTTACAATAAACTGCATTTTGATGTGAATACCAGAAAGAAGTCTGTCAGTTTTATTCAACAGTTATCCTGAATTTTTTGCACTGCTGTTGCTATAGAACGATCAAAGATGAAGAACAATTATACAAATATTAATTTATCCCTTGTACACTCAGATTGTTAAATACTCAGAATGGTATATATTAATATTTTACATTTATATGTAGCCCACTGTTGTGTGTTCTTATTTATCTTGTTTTATATTGTGGTGTATATTTTTATGTGCTTATTCCGCTGGATACAAATATCTTAATAAAGTTGAACATGAACTAACGTTACTTCAAAAATACACTAAACATAAAAAAGAAACATACAATGACGGCTTATTAGTGAATGGTGACATGAGAAGTACAGAAGATCACAGGATCAATAACATCCCGCCAGATTGCCTGAATCCAGTTCCTTCGAACTTCATCGACAGGGAACTGACGAGGGAAGGAATGAAAACGACAGGTATGGCTGCTTTTGGGAATAACCAAAAAGATCGGTAAGCAACAACTCTCACTAGTTGCCTTCGACGCTATCTGTTATGAATGGAGCGGAAGAAGATTACCACGACAATTGCGTATTTCCGGTCACAAATACGGAAGTTGTGAGAAAGGTCTACTCAGGTGCATCATTTCAAACATTTTTCACAGATATCTTTCATTTCATGAAGGGTTTAACTTTTCAACTTTTTTGACAATGGAAAAATATACAGTCCACAATTAAGTTGTAAATTCCATCCAACCCTGATGAGCACACGTGTTGTCAGACTGTCTGAACTACTGTGACACAACCAGAAGAAAAGGACGTTTCTGCTCCAAGCCTAAAACCTTTATGGAGTGTCTTATTTATATTCATTACTTGCATGTTCAGCAAATTGTTTAGCAATACATAGGATTGAAGCACATGTTACATCACAGTAGTAATAGCCAAAATACCGACAATATTTTACAGACTTAGCAATACAAACCTGAGAAGTACATTTCTCATAAGTGCAGTTTTATGTGTGTATGTTATGTCTGTGTACATCCATCCATCTATCCAGCCAGTTGTCCTTTGTTTGGTCACAGGTTATAAAAACATGTATGGCTAATGTTTGTCTTGGATTTGCTCACTGTGCAGTGTGTAAGTGTCTGTGCAGTGATGTATTTTGTGTCTTATTTTATAGTCCAGTATAACACCAGGGGAGGTCTGTGAGTCACAGAATACAAAATAATTACTGCTGTTGAAACCTTTGTCAGTCAAAATTGTCAATCAGGCCACTTTCCCGTTGTGGGTTGATTTTACAGAAAATGGCAGCTGACTTCACAAAAATGTCCAACTCCTCCATAGGCATCAATGATGTGGACAAATCCTAAAACCTGCTGAGTTCACACATTCAAATGAATGACCTCATTGCAAAATACTCAGAAGCAGATCAGAGAAGAAAGCTCTAGAATACAGCATACAGAAACTGATCACACCCATAAAGCAGGGATACTCAATTAATGCGGTTTGGGGGCCACTTTTAGACCTGAAAGTAATCATACTTTATGTGGCTTAAAAATGTGTCTGTTCTTACATGTAGCTGTGTTTGTTGGTTACTGAACATTTCAATGACCTTGTTTATTAAAGCAGTCATAAGTCACACTGTAAGTGCAAAAAGGACCCTATTACCTTTTATAGATATTCCTGGTGTTAATGTGACTTAATTCATTAGCATTATACTTTGATACTATTAACAATAACCAATAAAAGGCCAGAATGAATCATTTTTTCCATGCTGCATTAATAAAAATGTAAACACTAAAAATATTTGTGAAAGTATTAAAAAAAGATTTAAATTTTGCCACCGCAAAATATTATATTTATCTATGCTATTAAATTATATATGATAATAAATATCAACTCTAAAGGTAATCTAAGTGTGAAACTAAGCAGAAAAGAGTATGTAGAATTAAATATCCAATATCAGCCAATATACACTACAACTCAAGTTTGGGGACAGTAAGATTTTTTTTTAAAGAAATTACTGAATATAATTCAGCAAGGATACATCAGTTTCCACAAAATTCTTTAAATAATATCATATAATTTGTATCATATTTTATATTTTAATACAATCTCAGGTCTGAATATTAAAATGAGAAATGTTTAATCAGCATATTAGAATGACTTCTGAGAAATCACATGACACCAAAAGACCTGAAAAAAGAAAATATATTAAAATAGAAATTCATTATTTTACATAGTAATGATATTTTAGAATATTACTGTATTTTTAATTTAATAAATGGAGATTAAGAGCATAATAGACTTCTTTCAAAAACAAACGGAAAATGCATTGAACCCCAACCTTTGAACGGTAGTGTCTTTACATAGTGCTTTCATAGACCCAATGGTCACCAAAGCCTTTTACATTTGCCTCACATTCACTCATTCACTCACTCATTCATAAACCGACGAAATGAGACAACAAAATCAAATGTGTCGCACCATACTAGAAATCATCCAATGTGTACAAATGTGTTAAACACAGACTCCCTTTCCTAAAAAAAAAAAAATAATAATAATAATACATTATTGATTGTGGCGTACAGGCCATTTGGGGGTCTGGGTCTACTTTGAGTATCACAACTTCGAACTCAACAAGCTCTCAGCGGAACAGGATAGCTGTGATATACACAATTACACATGTTCACATCTGTGTGTAAGGCTGTTTGTGTGTTTCACTAGATTCTCTAGAGCTGTGTGTGAATACATCACCGTTTCTCTGCTCTTTTAAAAAAGGGACAGTGTGGCACAATTGAGGCAAGAGAAAGGAACTATGTGTTTCACAAAGGGGCTCTTTAAAGCCAATGAAAGGAAAGGAGACTCACCCTGTGGCTTCTGGGCTTCCTCTGCTTCCAGTGGACTGTGTGTGAGAGAGAGAAAGGCAAAGACTAATGAGATATGAATTAATGTGTGTCAAGCAAACAAAAGATGACACAGCTGCTCCTAAAACCTAATCACCGTTTTGCCGCCCCTCACAGCATTTCCATTGTCCTGCTTAAGGCAGATAAGAATGGAAACTCTGTGGTAGATAAAAGCATGAGAAAGCACACACTACACATAATAAATTCTACACATTGCTACACATTATTCAAGCACTGTGAAGACTAGCAACAGGTCAATCTATAACTTGTAAAGTCATTATTATTTTATTTACAGTCATGCAGGCTGTGTCAGGGACTTTTTACATAACACTTCCATATTTGGATAACAATAAAATCTGTGGAAAACAAATCATGAAAGGCACATATCTGAGATGAAACCATACATTTTAAAATTGGTGCCTTCTTGAGGCCATAAGTTCACGCCTAAAAAGTGATGTGTGCAGCTATAGGCTCGTTTTTGGTCAGGAAAAATCACAGGAAGTGGGAAATATACACATAAGTAATTTCTGCACATAGAGAAGTTTAAAACAAATTAAGGCAGTGAAACTGAGTTGCGGCTCAGCCATTATTACTCCCATTTAGTTATTCCCATCTGTGGTTTGTACATAGCTGTTCGCAAGTATGAAGTATCAGATTATGGTTAATATACAATAATATATTTAATAAGATAAAAAATTACACTTTTCATATTAAACAATACAACAGACATTTATCATTTAGTTTAACGCTTTCAAATAAATCAGTTTATATTACTTAAATTGATAATACTTAATACATTTATATTTATATAAACAGACATGGATTTATTTTATACAAATCTATGACACTAATGTAAGGTAATTTATATTTATTTACAGTATATTATGTCACACCTTCTCATCATATCATACCTTAGATTTCTCTATATGCACAAATCAAGCATCTGACATATGCAGGGTGTTCCAAATTAACTTATTTTGTGAAGTGAAGTTCAACATATCTTCACTATCCCGTGCTCAGTGAATAAGGAGCAGTGAACACTACGTATGGACCCTGTTGATCAGACCCAAAGCAGTGATTTATGCTGTGAAGCAACTAAAGCCTGTCGACTATTTTTTATTATTATTTTTTTTAAGTACGTCTGTAAATTTCCATGTAGAAAATATTATTTGTTACAGACAGTGTTAACACAGGAATAGAAACTACTAATTTTAGAACGAAATTCACAAACAGGACAGCAAAAAATATGTCATTATAAAACCACAACTAACAGGAAGAAATATGTTTTTTTATCAGACAGCACATATGGTTAGAAGCTTATCAAAACCCAAGACGAGCACAATGAGCCATGAACTACCATAGTAGAGTACTAGTAGAGTTTTATTTTCCCTATAAGAGTTCACCAAAGGTTGTGTTACAATGAGTCAATGCTCATACGACTGAGAAATTTCTGAGAAACAAACAAAGCTTTATGTGTTTAAGTGTTTAGAGTGTACAAGTTTCTACTAGAGGAAAAACATGGCATAAAAGTGTAAGTAAACAACATGTTGTTTGCAAATAACTTCAATTGTAATAACATGTTTAGTCATATTGGTCTTGGTATGAAGTTTTGAAGGTAGTTCACCTTCACCCAAAAAATATAATTGTCATAATTTTCTCACTCTCATGTCCTTTGAAAGGCACATTGCTGTTATTGCAGTGAAATCTTCAAATACGGTAGATCATTTCATAAGTATCATGACGACATGATGCCATGGGAATTGGTTATGAGCATTTGAGTAACATTCTAATCTGAATTTATGGGGACAAAATAAAGCATACAGTACAGTTTTGAAACAACATGAGGGTGAGTAAACAATGCTGATTGGCTGAAGACAATTTCTGGAAGGGCAAGAACTATCCTTTGCCCCAGGAATGCTCTGAATGTTGAATGTTCTAAAAACCTTTCTAAAGCATGCCCCGAACCTGATGTGTTGGGTTTCTGAGAGAGGTCAAGGGACTTGGATGCACTCATCCTGGCCAACAGAAACAGAGGAAGAAATAAAGGAAAAAGATTAAATGGAAAGTTTGGGAAGGTCAAACAATAAAATTCGGAATAGAAGAACGTAGGAGAGAATAGACGAAATGAAAATATTTGATGAAAGAGGTTAGGGGTTGAAACAACATGACCCAACTCATTCATTCATAAAGAATGGCCTTGATATTACAGCAGCCTGCAGCTGAACCCTATTAAACATGCTGGAGGTGTTTTCAGAGGACAGAACACAGGTACACATAATCCTGTTATATATTGCTTCCTTCCCCAACTAGTCATTTAGCACATCTCTATTGAGATCCATTTTAAAGAGATTCTTCTCATTTAGTATATTTCATATTTTAATCAAATTTTTCAACACAATTTTAAAAAGTATATTTTACCAATTTGTAGGTAATTTGTAGCTTTCCTTTACCTCAAGGTATTGTGTCAGATAATCAGCCTAACACGGCTGCATTTGTTATAACACAAAACAGATGAGCAAAAAAAAAAAAAAACCTTTCTGTTAATTTATAACAGTCAAAATTTTGGAAACATCTACTCATTATTCAGAATGAGGTGCATCCTCGGGTGCCTTTTAAACTGTATTGACTAAGTTTAAATGCATGCTGGTGCTGGAGAGTTGTTGGCTGCTTTTCTTTTATTATTCGCTTCAACATCCATTTTAAATTTAGTTTTGAAATGAACTAGCTTAATTCAGATTTTTGACAAACTTTTGGTACAGATTTCGGTCCCACTTTATATTAAGTGGCTTTAAGTACTATGTACTTACATAGTAAAATAAGTACAATGTACTTATTGTGTTCAGGTTGTATTGTAAAACACTTTTGCTGCTATTGAGGTGTGACAACCCGGTCTCATCCCAAATCGTCATATAACTGACGTTTTGGGACGTCTTTTGACCATACGTCAATATTCGCCTTTTTAGGGCCCCCTTAAACGTCGGTAGATGAGGTTATGGGATCCTAACTCTACCCCATACCTAAACTTAACCCTAAACCTAACCCGTCACCTAACTGACGTTAAAGGTAAAGCGTCAGTTGTATGACGGCCCGGGATCGCCATCTACCGACGTTTAAGGGGGCCCTAAAAAGGCGGATATTGACGTATGGCCAAAATACGTCCCAAAACGTCAGTTATATGACGATTTGGGATGAGACTGTGTTAGGTGTGATATGGGTAAGGTTAGGGACAGGTGTGGTGGTATGGGTAGGTATCAGGGTGGGTTAAGGTGTAAGGGAAGGGTCAACTGTGTAATTACAAATATAATTACATCAATTAATTACAGTTGTAGTTACATGCAGGTATTTTCAAAATATAAGTACAATGTAAAAACATGTATGTACACAATAAGTCCAATGTATCAAAGACAGTAGTAACTTCAATGTAAGTATATAGTACTTAAAGCCACTTAATATAAAGTGGGACCCAGATTTCCATAGTAATTCCAATTACAGGTGAAAATGCTTGAAGATAGCACCTCTTTGATCAAGTCAAAGATTACCAAGGCAGAATATCATGTGGTCAGATCAAGTCCACCACCAGCACGTCTACTGCACACTATCTCACTGATTCTTAATCAGATCTGAAAAATAGATGGTGGCAAGTACATATAATTGCTTGTATCATGAATTACAAGGTGAGAAATGTCTCAATTTCTTGTGATTTTCATCTAAAAGATACAAAACATTTCAAATCTGTAGGAAACCACAGACTAATTCATATTAAGTAATTTCAATGTCAATAAATCACTTAAAACTCATCTATGATCACCAAAATGACACATTTAAACGTGTTTTCATTGGGGGGGAAAAGTATTCATGCTTTAAAATAGCTTGAATGTTAACTAGTCTTGACTCAGTATATGCGTTTCTATGAAAATCCAAATTAGCCCTGCCTCCATTCATTCACACCAGCTCAGAGATCCACTCGTTGACATGGTTGGTTAGTAGTTTGTGACGTCAGAAACTCCAGCGATTTCAAACCGCGTTTTTGAGACTGTCTTTGTGTGCCATTTTGTGTGCCGAGAAAATACTTCGCAATGGTGATGACATGAATTTGAATACGTTTTGTCTGAAAGTATATTTAAAAACACCACATAGACATATAAAAAACAAAGCTTGATTTTCACCACAGGCGGTCTTTAAAGGGTTAGTTCACCCAAAAATTTAAATTCTGTCAGTATTTACTCACCCTCATGTTGTTTCAACCCCGTAAGACCTTCGTTCATCTTCGGAACACAAATTAAGATATTTAAGATATTAAGATCGCTCCTGCATACAGTCCATAGGCTTCTTGAGGTACTGGCTCTTGCTGTCCCCGAAAAGTCATTAAAGACATCGTTAAAATAGTCCAAGTGACTACAGGGGCTCAATCTTAAAGGGTTAGTTCACCCAAAAATGAAAATTCTGTCAGTATTTACTCACCCCCATGTTGTTACAACCCCGTAAGACCTTCTTTCATCTTCGGAACACAAATTAAGATATTTAAGATATTAAGATCGCTCCTGCATACAGTCCATAGGCTTCTTGAGGGACTGGCTCTTGCTGTCCACGAAAAGTCATTAAAGACATCGTTAAAATAGTCCAAGTGACTACAGGGGCTCAATCTTAAGTTTATCAAACGACGAGAACACTTTTGTGCGCAAAAAAAACAACAAAAATAACGACTTTATTTCAACTATTCGTTTATTTCTCCCTCTGCGTGAGTCAGGTTACTAGTTTAATAGCGTAAGCTTCTGTTATTGTACGTCACACGTATCACACACACATGACCAGCGTCGGCCAATAGTGAGCCTACGTGTGACATAGCTCTACGCTATCACACTACGTTAACTGACTAGAGGCGCATAGAGAAGGAAGTGAATAGTTGAAATAAAGTCGTTATTTTTGTTGGTTTTTTTGCGCACACAAGTGTTCTCGTCGTTTGATAAACTTAAGATTGAGCCGCTGTAGTCACTTGGACTATTTTAACAATGTCTTTAATGACTTTTCGGGGACAGCAAGAGCCAGTCCCTCAAGAAGCCTATGGACTGTATTCAGGAGCGATCTTAATATCTTAAATATCTTAATTTGTGTTCCGAAGATGAACGAAGGTCTTACGGGGTTGGAACAACATGAGGGTGAGTAAATACTGACAGAATTTTCATTTTTGGGTGAACTAACCCTTTAAGTTTATCAAACGACGAGAACACTTTTGTGCGCAAAAAAACAACAAAAATAACGACTTTATTTCAACTATCACTTCCTTCTCCATGAGCCTGTAAGTCAGTTAACGTAGTGTGATTGCGTAGAGCTACATCACACGTAGGCTCACTATTGGCCGACGCTGGTCATGTGTGTGTGATGCGGGTGACGTACAATAACAGAAGCTTACACTATTAAACTAGTAACCTGACTCGCGCAGAGGGAGAAATAAACGAATAGTTGAAATAAAGTCGTTATTTTTGTTGTTTTTTTGCACACAAAAGTGTTCTCGTCGTTTGATAAACTTAAGATTGAGCCCTGTGTAGTCACTTGGACTATTTTAACGATGTCTTTAATGACTTTTCGTGGACGGCAAGAGCCAGTCCCTCAAGAAGCCTATGGACTGTATGCAGGAGCGATCTTAATATCTTAAATATCTTAATTTGTGTTCCGAAGATGAACGAAGGTCTTACGGGGTTGGAACAACATGAGGGTGAGTAAATACTGACAGAATTTTCATTTTTGGGTGAACTAACCCTTTAAGTAATGTAAACGTCACATTAGCTATATCCTACATTTTGATATAGCTTTACATTTACAGATCTACAATTTTGCCAGTTATTATTTCATTACAATTAGCTAAATATAAAATAATATTACATATACTGTATTACATTCAGTCATTATATTTAATAATATAATTGTATCGTGTTTGTTCTGTTTTGTTCAGTTTTCCTGGTCTGTTCAATTTTGTCGTTTGCCTCTGTTAATTGGTTCCATTCTCTCATTATCACTGCCTGTTTGTCTCCATGGTTACATATTGATTAGTACTCATTTTAGGTGTATCTAGTTAGTTGCCCCCTTTTTTGCTCTATTTAGGCCCTCTGTCTCAGCTAGTTCCTTGTCCTGCACTGTTTAAAGGTGCAGTATGTAGAAATGACAACTAGTTGTCTAAATAGGTATTGCAGTCGAATTCAAAATATCAGAGATCATAGTTTCTCCCGCCACCTGCTCCTCAGACTGGACAGCACTCAGAAGGGTTGCCAGTTTGAGCACACACAACAGGAACGAGCACATTGGAAAATGAAATTGACAATGTGCAGTATCACAGACCAAAACAATGACAAACATTCCAGCCTGGAAACTTTTATATTTCAAAGTAAAATAACTGGCTGGAAGTGTTTTCAGAGAAACGAGTATGTGAACATGTTTCCTCAATATATGCAAACATATTATGGTATTTATATGCTTTAGTAGAGTGAAAAAGTTGCACCCAGCACCTTAAAGTGGTGGTACATTCTCCTAGATTTTCTCCTGTTTGGTGTGTTGAGTATTATTTTAAAAGTCTTCTTAAGTATCTCCTTTGTCATGAGCTTTATTACAGCCACCTAATCCATGATTTTTTTTTTTTTTTTTGTAATTCATTGCGGATTTAATCAATCAATCAACTAAAGGATTACTTGATATCTTTCATAGGCTGACAGTTTGAGACCAATTGATGTAGAGAATTAGAACCAAACAATGAAGAGAAAGTTCTACTCTGTTCTTCATACAAGAACATTCCAAACTGGCAGAATTATGGCGCCAATCCAACCCCCACACATTTGCTTATATCTGTTTGTAATTGCTCAGAAATGAAAAACAATCCATGTTGACTGAGTTTCTACAAGTTTAAACCAAAACAAAAAGCTCTGATGTCAAAAAAGCAAGATGTGTACTGGCGCAGATATCTGCATGGCTCAATCTCCCTGACTATTCAGTTCCTAATGTCTAAATGCTGCCCTCACTCTGAATTTACTGAGCAGTGAAACATGAGATCTTTGCAAGTCTCTAAATGGTCAATGGTCATTGACTAAAACTCACCTGTGACATTGGCTCACCTTGACTCACTGCCTCACTGTGACTCACCTTGTTTCTTTGTTGCTGTGACAAACAAAGATGTTAGAGGATGGTGTGGCATCTGTTTTGGCCTTTCCCTCAAAATTGCTCCTGTCTCCTTGCTGTCTCGGAGCGGTGTTATCTTTATTGTTCTGACTCAGTACAGAGGAAACATCGGTCTTATTTTGCTCCGAGCTGGCAACTACATCTGAGGTGTCAGTGGTTTCCCCGAGTCTTTCCCTCCGCGTGTACACGGATGAACTTTCCTCCAAATTGGCATACCGTTCAGACAGCTCCCGCCTTCTCTCTGCCTTGTAGCGGGCGATACGTTCAGCTTTGGATTCCAGAGATGAGCCTTGCAAAGAGTCCACAGCATCCATCATCTCTCACCCCAGTTACACGTTCTTGCTCACTTCCTTGTAGACAACAAGTCTGCCGATAACATTCCACTGTTGAGAGAGACAAACAAAATTAGATGCCTGTTCTTAAAAAAAAAAAAACATGCATTTGTTTAAGCACTGAATGTAACAAAAATGTGAACAAAAACATGAAATTGAATATAAAACACTGGCACAATTACTAACACCTCCACTCTAATCCTTCCTATGGCAGTTTTTTGTCAGCGAGGACCTGTCGAATAAAAGCCTGCAAAAGGAAAGAAGTGATTGGCTGAAAGAAAACACACAGAACTCGAGCATTGCTGGGATTCTCATATTACCTTTAAGAAACCCAGAGAAAGACAAAGAGGAATCCAGCACCAAAATGCTCTGTTTCAACACCTACAGAGCCGCCTTGTTGTCTACTACAGGGGTTTTCAAACCCGTCCAGCAGGACTGCACATTCTGCATGCCTCTCCTATCTGACACACCCACTTCAGAGCCGTGTTCGAAATTGCCTCCTATAGCCTCATTCATAAATCCACTAATATAGTCCACTTGAAGGAGTGAATAAAAACGAGTAAATTCAGATACTGAGTGTGCCGGAAGGGATGCTGATTTGCCGTCTAATAATCATTTGAAACTTAGCATACTAGTAGCTCCGGTAGTAATGAAAAGATTTATCTTTTTATCTTAAACTCTGTCATGGAAACTAGCATGTATTGTATCCTATTTTATCACCCTTTATCAAAATAATCAATTAAAAAGAACAATGTTACACTGTACCCACATTGAAAAGTGGATGGATGGATGATTCAGATGTGGGCGAAATCTTCTGGCAAAACATGGGAATTCATTCGACATGACTCTCACAGTAAGTTATGAGTATTCTTTAGCCGTTGAGCTTACATTGGTTGTTCACTGGTTGGTTGTGTAGTGCATTGTAGGATTAAATAAGTGCACTCAATAATGTCCACAATGCTTGCAGGTAGGGCTGTCGCGGTTATGGAATTTCCCTTGCGGTAATGTTGAGTGGCTCAATAGCGCGATATGCGGTATTACCGCCATTTATTTATTTAATTTATATGTTTTTGTTGCTATATAAATAAAGTTTACGATGTGGACAAAAACGAGGCATTTTCAGTAACCATTGTAACCGAAACTAAACAGCCTCTACACAGTATGCGCATTGAAAGACTTTTACTCAGCGCGCATATTGTTATGACAACGGACTTTGAGCGAGTCATTGAACCGTTCATTCAACGAACACGTTTAAAAAAGCTGATTCATTGTGGCCATCCTATGGGCAGTGCGAACGCAAGCAGCAAAACCGAGTTTGGGGGAGAGTAGTTCTTAGAACTGTTTAGAAGTGGACAGTTCCTATAACTAAGTGGTCGGAAAGCGGCTATTGATTCAATGCGTGACTCACTGATTTTATTTCGGCTTCCTTGTGTTGTGGGATACTGACCAGCGCTGCTTCTGACACGCATTTATGGGAAAATACCCGTGAAGAGAACGTTAAAATGATGATGCAACAAATATTTCGCTTCCCTTTGACACGACAAGCTTTTCACGACTTCAAAGACAGACGCAGGTAATTGCACGCGCTCTGCCGATCTCTCCCATTCACTGTCTGTGTGAAGCCTGTAGGCTACACATCACCATGATAAACAGTCTTGTTATCATTATGAACTCGTTTAACATTCAATAGACATGCATTAAGTTCAAAACAAGAAGGGTATAGCCTTATTAAAAAAAAACGTGAATATCGCGGTTGCTGCGGTTACGTGCAATCCTCTGCGGTTGACTTGTCAGAAGCACGGTACTACAATATTGCGGTTACCGCGACAGCCCTACTTGCAGGCACCACTGGAAAATAGCTGCCCTTTTAAATGGTGCTCTATTTTAAGGCACAATATGTAAGATTTTTTCAAAGTTTCCAACAATAACAAAGGCGTAGGTTGATGACGCAGTGATGAGCTGAATGATTTCTACCGAACTACCCGCTGTGCTGGATTACTCACACAGGTCAGTTTATTAGACAAATGAAACTTGTGAGGTAATGCAGCGCTGCTTCACTTGGTCTCACGTTACACTATCACACTAAACGGCATTGAAATGTGAAAACATTTATAAACCTGAAAGTTTCAAGATGTAGGAAAACTCAAACTTATTGAAAAATATTTTTTTCTTTTAACAAATAGGAAATTTACTATTAAATAGACTCCGGCATTTCTTTCTTTTTGCTGTATCGAAAACATACTGAACCGTGACTTTAAAACCGAGGTACGTACCGAACCGTGATTTTTGTGTACCATTACACCCCTAGTGGCTACAGTGTAATATTATATCATACCGGTATAAATACTGTGGTATGGGGGGCGTGGTTTAGCGCTGTCTGCGGCGGGAGAGCGGGGGAGGAGTCGAGCGGGAAGTAAGCGGGTCAAGTTCAAATGATAAACACCTGTCTGTGATTCCAGTGATTGGCGTTGGGAGAGTATTTAAGCGGGCCAGTTGGACACCTCAGGAAGAGAGACTGGAGCCCGTGTGCAGAGCTGGAGCTGGGCCACGTTCAGAGTGGAAAAGGAATCTGTGAAGCAGCAGAGAAGAAGAGTTTGTTTTGTTCGAGTCTGAAGTGCGCTGAGGCACTGTGAAAAGAGTATTATTGATTGCATAATAAAGCACACGAGCTCCAGTATTCGCCGACCCCTTGTCTTCTTCCATCACCCCTATTGAACCGTATCAAACTGGTGCCGAAACCCGGGATGGAAGAAGCAGCCGCCGCCAGGAATCCTCTGTCTTCGCCATTTGCGGAGATCATCCAGGGACTCAGAGCTGGGGGAGATCGGCCGGCCCTTCATCTTCGCGCAGCAGCTCCGTGGCTTCTGCCGCAAATGGCTGGTGGCCGAGGGACGCGACGTCGACGGAGTCATCGAGCTGGTGGTGCTGGAGCAGTTCATTGCGAAACTGCCAAAGAAGACCGCGCAGTGGGTCCAGTGCCACCGGCCGACGTCGCTGGACCAGGCCATCACGTTGTCGGAGGACCAGCTGGTGGCGTGCCCGGGGGTCGGCGAACCCCAACCATCTTCTCTCTCTCTCTCTCTCTCTCCCCTCTCCCTCTCTCTCTCGCCCTGTCCCTGCTCCCAGGTCCCGAGGAGGAGTTCCCCCGCGACCGGCACCCCGCTGGAGGTCTGGACCCAGCGCTGAGGCGGTCCCGGCGACCTGCCCTCCGCCTCGAAGTGGAACCCTGACTGGGAGCGTCCCTCCGTCCTCTGGCCCCGCGCTCTCCACTCGCCAATCCCTTGACCCGAGGCCTGGGCCGGCCTGTTGGCGTTGTGGGAACCCGGGGCACTTTATTGATAGGTGTCCACTGATCGAGGGGGTTACGTGTCAAACTTTGGTGGATTCAGGTTGTAACCAGACCTCCGTCCACCAAAGTTTGATTCAGCCTGGGGCATTGGATAAGAGCCGCGAGGTTATGGTGTGGTGTGTGCACGGCGAGGTGATGGGGTATCCCGTCGTGCCAGTTATGATCCAATTTAGGGGACAAAAACATAGTGTGGAGGTGGCAGTTAATCCGCACCTCCGGCACCCGCTGATTCTGGGAACTAATTGGCCGGGGTTTCAATCATTATTGGCGTGTTTATGCGCGGGTGCTCCTGGCCAAGAACAACGGCACCGGGGGTGGGCGACTGTTCAGGCCGGCGAGGCTGTCCCGGGACCATCGGCGGCTGGTCCAGAGGAACGGAGCGGGGCCGAAATACCCATCTTTTCGGTCCGTGATGATTTTCCTCTGGAACAGTCCCGAGATGATACGCTAAAAAACGCGTTTGAACGGGTCCAGGTCATCGACGGACAGCCGGTGCGGCCAGATCAGCCGCTCACTTACCTATATTTTGCCATGATTAAAGATAGGTTGTATCGGGTGACTCAGGACATCCAGACAAAGCAAGATACAACCCAGTTGTTAGTTCCTAAAAGCCGTCGGGAAATGCTTTTCCAGGCGGCTCATTCTAATCCGATGGCTGGACACCTCGGGCAGGCAGCCACGTTAAATCGTTTTATGACCCGATTCTTTTGGCCGGGCATTCATGAGAATGTGCGCAGGTGGTGCGCGTCTTGTCATGAATGTCAGTTAGTGAACCCTCCGGCCCATAGTAAAGCACCATTGTGCCCCGTACCGTTAGTCGAGGTCCCCTTCGAACGAATTGGGATGGACCTCATCGGGCCATTAGAGCGATCAGCACAGGGGCATCGCTTTGCATTGGTCCTGGTGGATTATGCAATGCGATATCCGGAGGCAGTGCCTCTTCGCAATATCTCGGCTAAAAGTGTTGCGAGTGCGCTGTTTCAATTAATCTCCCGGGTGGGAATCCCGAAAGAGATTCTCACCGACCAGGGCACAGCGTTTATGTCACTGACCTTACGCGAACTGTACGAGTTATTGGGCATTAAATCGATTCGCACCAGCGTCCATCACCCACAAACGGACGGCTTGGTGGAACGATTTAATCGCACGTTAAAATCCATGATTCGTAAGTTCGTGCGGGAAGACGCCAAAAATTGGGATAAGTGGTTAGAACCCCTCTTGTTCGCTGTACGGAAGGTCCCGCAAGCCTCCACAGGGTTTTCCCCCTTCGAGCTTCTCTATGGACGTCAGCCCCGGGGGGTATTGGATGTGCTTAGAGAGGCTTGGGAGGACGGACCTTCTAATAGTAAAAATGAAATTCAATATGTCCTGGACCTGCGAACAAAACTCCACACTTTGGGGCGGCTCTCCATGGAGAATTTGTTGCAGGCGCAGGATAGACAACGTCGGCTGTACAATAGGGGGGCTAAACTACGGAAATTTGCACCGGGAGATAAAGTGCTCGTATTACTTCCCACATCCAGCTCGAAATTACTCGCAAAGTGGCAAGGACCGTTTGTGGTTACACGGCGAGTTAATGATCTTAACTATGAAATCGTTCGTTCAGATGGGGGGGAGCGCATCAAACATACCACCTCAACCTCCTTAAAAGATGGAATGAGGTGGAGTCAGCGATGCTGGCGAGGGTGGTGAGTGGGGAGGAGGATCTCAGGCCAGAGGCGAATGTAAAAGTGCAATCCTTCCCTCTGGCCGCTTGTGGAGACCACCTCTCGCCGTCCCAGATCGCTGACATTCAACAGTTACAAGCGGAATTCGCAGATGTGTTCTCGCCCCTCCCTGGCCGAACGAATCTCATACAGCACCACGTTGAGACGGAGCCGGGCGTGGTGGTTCGCAGCCGGCCGTATAGATTACCTGAGCACAAGAAAAAAGTAGTTCAGGATGAATTAGCGGCGATGCTGGATATGGGAGTAATAGAGGAATCCAACAGTGACTGGGCAAGCCCGATAGTTTTAGTGCCTAAAACCGACGGCACAGTCCGGTTCTGTGTGGATTACCGCAAGGTGAATGCTGTATCGAAATTTGATGCATATCCAATGCCAAGGGTTGACGAGTTACTCGATCGGCTAGGCACGGCTCGTTTTTATTCGACACTGGATTTAACGAAGGGATATTGGCAGATCCCCTTATCTCCAAAGAAAAGACTGCTTTCACGACGCCGTTCGGATTACACCAATTTGTCACCCTTCCGTTCGGTTTGTTCGGGGCACCTGCCACCTTCCAGCGCTTGATGGCAGGATATTATAGGAGATTTGTGCCTGATTATTTGGACCTTGCTAGCCCGCTGACTGATCTAACTAAAAAGGGGGCGCCAGATACCGTCCAGTGGACGGAGCAATGTCAGCAGGCTTTTACCCAGATAAAGGCAGCTCTGTGTGGCGGCCCGCTTTTACAGGCTCCTAATTGTGCGGTCTTGACCCAGGAGATAGAGGGTGAGGAGCGGCCGGTGCTGTACATCAGTCGTAAGCTCTCTAAGAGGGAGACGATGTACAGCACCATTGAGAAACAGGCGTTAGCCATCAAATGGGCCGTCCTCACCCTCCGCTATTATCTCCTGGGTCGGGAGTTCACCCTCTGTACCGACCACGCTCCCCTGCAATGGCTCCACCGCATGAAAGATGCCAACGCGCGGATCACCCGTATCTGGTATCAAATTGGATCCACAGGCCGGGTGCACAGATGGCTGTGGCTGACTTTCTCTCGGGGGGGGGGAGGCTGCAGGCCGGACGGCTCTGAATGTGGTGAGTCGAGCGGGAAGTAAGCGGGTCAAGTTCAAATGATAAACACCTGTCTGTGATTCCAGTGATTGGCGTTGGGAGAGTATTTAAGCGGGCCAGTTGGACACCTCAGGAAGAGAGACTGGAGCCCGTGTGCAGAGCTGGGACGATCGCTGACCGCGTTCAGAGTGGAAAAGGAATCTGTGAAGCAGCAGAGAAGAAGAGTTTGTTTTGTTAGAGTCTGAAGTGCGCTGAGGCACTGTGAAAAGAGTATTATTGATTGCATAATAAAGCACACGAGCTCCAGTATTCGCCGACCCCTTGTCTTCTTCCATCACCCCTATTAAACCGTATCACAAATACATTTTTAATTCATTACTAAATTGTTTAATTAATGTTTATACATTATAGATTCCATGAAATAGTTCCAGATACATATTTGTATTACTACTGGACCTGCCAGTTTGCCAAGTTTCAAATGATTATACAACAAGCACAAACTATGCAAAAGCGGCAGCCCTTTTGGTGCACTCAACTTTGTCCAAATTTGCGCATTATTTTTCATTCACTCCTTCAAGTGGATTACATTAGGGGAGCAATGTAGGGAATACTGAATGAGGTGGTGATTTCGAACACAGCCCAGGTCTTGCAATCCCTACTAATGATCTGATGAGTTAAATCAGGTGCAAGTTAACTTAACACAGTTCCTAAAATGTAGTAGTCATGGGAAGACACAAAACCCTATTTGGAATATTTTAAATAGCCAGCAACTCAAGGGGAATTTTAAGTGTAACAATAATACCGCACATAAACATTTCATATAGAGTGCCAATAAGTAAGCACATATGTAAATAAATAAATGGCAATATACAGTATATATATATATATATATATATATATATATATATATATACAGTATATATATATATATATATATATATATATATATATATATAATATATATATATATATATATATATATATCCCTTACAATAAATGTAAGGGACAATCCCCCTCGAGTCGGGTGGTTCTTCGCCTCTACATTGTGCATTAAAATCCTTTAATGCATGGCTAGCCGTGGATTATCCCGCTTATACCTTGGTTATTTTCCAAGTTAAAAAGAAGTTAAAGGGACGCTATGCAATTATTTTAGGTTAATTTAACAGCTTCAGAGTTATTGAAATGATTATATGACTTCTTTCGGGTTGAATGGTGGGCGTCTCGACCCCCCCTGGTGCCTGTGAGCGGAAAAATCTCACTTGCAACTTTGGTGCGGCGGGCCGCCGGCCTCAGCGTCAGGAAGTATCGCGTGATATCAGCTCTCGTGATGTAACATATTCCTTTACGGCAAATGCACATATCCAGGGACAAGGTCGAGAGGGATGGAGTTTGTATGGCTGAGCCGGTATATAAGATACAGAAAGCTAGGAAAGCATTGTCGGAGGAACAGAGAAAGAGGAAACAGCAGACTGACAGAGCGAGGAGTTGGACACGAGCAGGCGTGATTTGCGGTGAAACATCTCGCACCAAGGATGTACCAATACAAACAAATAAAACATCTCCAGGTAACTCTATAGTAGAGCATTCATTTCGTTCGTTTGTTAAATAAGAGGCGATCTGAAATGTGTTGTTTTTTAAATCAAGTGACCAAAGTGCTCGTTGCCGCTATGATCAGTTTCATTGGATTCATTTAGTTTTCTGTTGTGACGCGCACAATCTTCAAACGGACCCGCGCTCAATCCGTTGCGGGAACTGAGAGACTCGTTACGGTGAAATCACAAAACTCAATGCACAAAAAACATGTCCCTGCTTGAAATACAGCCACTAATAAACAATCGGTTTTGATGAGGAAAATAAATTATACTACTAGTAGGGATTAGAACACAGAACCTGTGATACACAAGGCAAAAGTTCTGCCTCTGGATCTATGTATTTCATCACGTGAAAATTCTCACCACTAACAACATATATTAGATCTCATTAAACGACAAATTAAACACAATGTACTATTGTATACTATGTAACACGTCACGTTCTGCTAGAGTGGTATTTATGACAGTAACGTTAAAAACAAGTACTCCACAGTGACTCTAGGGGTCGCTGTTTGACAAAAACAGGATTCCTGCCTGGTGTCCCTTTAAAGCTGTAACTGATGTTTACAGTGTAATTTTTTTTAACAGACGTGTAAAAATGATGGTTAATTTCTTAAGTTACAGCTCGTTAGTTCTAGCACTCCGTCAGCTTTAAATAAAGTAGAGCCATCAGATTGTTTTTATTTGAATGAATTATTAAAAGAGAAAGACAGGGAACTGAAAGAGTCCCCTCGTTCACAAGTTTGGTCAGAGTTGTGTAAAGACAGTTTATCTGCCACTATTAATGCACGGTATAGACTTATCCACTATAATTTCCTCCATCAGTTGTATTTAACTCCGGAGAAGATTCATAAGTTTAAACCTGAGCTATCCGATGCATGCTTCCGCTGTACAATAGAGGTGGGCACCTTCCTACGCTGTACTTGGTTGTGTGTAAAAGGAAGAGATTTCTGGACTGATTTTTATAGTGTCTTGACTAAGATTACAAACATTTCATTACCGCTTGACCCAGAGTTTTGTCTGCTGGGTAACTTCATGAAAATTGATAAAATATTAAACAGGTTTCAGAAACATTTTATGGAGATATAGCTCTGGCAGTGGCTAGAAAATGCATTGCTGTCTCATGGAAGTCTGATTTCCATCTATCTATAACTAGGTGGTATTTAGAAATGAATAGATGTGCGCCATTAGAAAAAAATAACATAATCTTAGAAAGGGAAGCAATACTTTTATTAAAATCTGGCAACCCTATCTAGATCATGTGGATAATGTGATATTAGAATGTGACTGACCTCGATGATTGTTACATTACATTTCTACTGTAGAATATTGGAGCACCCTTTTGGGGATTGTTTTTTTTTTCCTACTTGTTCTTCTGTTTTTGTTTTTGTAAACTGAAAAGCTGAAAATAAAGTATTCAAAAAAAATGATTCTTTAATGGATTTATTACAATTATTTATGAATACAAGGCAACACTGACAGTGACAAGGCAATCTTTTTTTTAACTTATGTCATTTACTTAAATTAATTACTGTATGTAGAGTGTGAAATAAAACCGGCATCTCTAACCACGATTACTATATAAAGACACATTACATTTATTGAAATGCATTAAATTAAATGAAAAAAAAAATTAAACAGTTGGAAATTTTGATAGGGGATTGTTTTACTCATCATTATACTAATTGATGTTAAAGTCCACATTTCTATTTGTCTTGAAGTTAGACATGGAAAAGGGTAGGGTTATTTCAGTTATAGGCTTGGAGGTGAAATTAAGTTTTGCTTTGCTTGTTAAGGTTCTAGATGTCAGTATGTCACTCCATGCCCTCCTCTCTGACAAAGATGGAGCCCAATATGACCGCAAACTCGCCTCGCATCGGTGGCCTGTCACTGACATGATCTGGCGACTTTCTAGTCCTGCATTAGAGAGTCGTCCAACGGCAGTGCTCCACAAACTTAAAGGATTATAAGAACACCTGTTTAATTTCTCATTAAAGCAATTATCTAATCAACCAATCACATGGCAGGTGCTTCGAAACATTTAGGGGTGTGGTCCTGGTCAAGAAAATCTCCTGAACTCCAAACTGAATGACAGAATGGGAAAGAAAGGTGATTTAAGCAATTTTGAGTGTGGCATGGTTGTTGGTGCCAGACTGGCCGGTCTGAGTATTTCACAATCTGCTCAGTTACTGGGATTTTCACGCACAATCATTTCTAGGGTTTACAAAGAATGGTGTGAAAAGGGAAAAACATCCAATATACAGCAGTCCTGTGGGCCTAGAGATGCCTGTTGATGCTAGAGGTCAGAGAAGAATGGGCCGACTGATTCAAGCTGATAGAAAATGTTACAACCGAGGTATGCAGAAAAACATTTGTGAAGCCACAACACGCACAACCTTGAAGCGGATGGGCTACAACAGTAGAAGACCCCACCTCGTACCACTCATCTCCACTACAAATAGGAATAAAAGGCTACAATTTGCAAGTGCTCACCAAAATTTGACAGTTGAAGACTGAAAATGTTGAAAATGTTGCCTAGTCTGATGAGTCTCGATTTCTGTTTAGACATTCAGATGGTAGAGTCAGAATTTGGCGTAAACAGAATGAGAACATGGATCCATCATGGCTTGATCCATCATGGCTTGATCCATCATGGCTTGTTACCACTGTGCAGGCTGCTGGTGTAGTTTAATGGTGTGGGGGATGTTTTCTTGGCACACTTTAGGCCCCTTAGTGCCAACTGGGCATTGTTTAAATGCCACGGCCTACCTGAGCATTGTTTCTGACCATGTCCATCCCTTTATGGCCACCATATACCCATCCTCTGATGGCTACTTCCAGCAGGATAATGCCCCATGTCACAAAGCTCGAATAATTTCAAATTGGTTTCTTGAACATGACAATGAGTTCACTGTTTTAAAATGGCCCCCACAGTCACCAGATGTCAACCCAATAGAGCATATTTGGGATGTGGTGTAATGGGAGCTTCGTGCCCTGGATGTCCATCCCACAAATCTCCATCTAGAGATGCTATCCTATCAATATGGGCCAACATTTCTAAAGAATGCTTTTGTTAAATCAATGCTACATAGAATTAAGGCAGTTCTGAAGGTGTTCAAAAGTTAAAACACAGTATTAGTATGGTGTTCTTAATAATCCTTTAGGTGAGTGTGTGTGACTGTGTATATATATGTGTGTGTGTGTGTGTGTGTGTGTGTGTGTGTGTGTGTGTGTGTGTGTGTGTGTGTGTGTGTGTGTGTGTGTGTGTGTGTGAAAATATTTACTTCACTTATTTCATGATTGATATAATGATAATTTATTGAAAGAGTTATTTATTATTATGACACTCAAAACTCTCCATAGCAACTCACATTTGATTTCAATAGGGTTAGCATCTTGTTCAAGCTAATGGTTAGATACCATAGTAAGTAGAAAATAATTACCTTTCAATATTTCTAAGAATTTAATGAATTTATTTTCACTGAGCTTGTTGCAGAAGGTATCTTATAAGAAAACATAATCATTTAGCATTGTATCAGTGTGTATGTGTCAGTAAACAACTGTGGATGATGGAGGCTCTGATTTTGCTGTAGAAATCTATGAATTATGAGCTGATGAGGGTGTGTTTGTGCTAGCGGGGGTTTGGGGATACGAAGAGAAGTTAGCACCGTGCTCCTGGATTCCTGCTGCTGAGTGCAGGGGTGAATGGGCCATATCTGGGACCTCACATGTAATAGCTTCCACACGGAGAAAGGGCGAGAGGGAGTAAGGCAGAAAGAAACAAAATGGATGTGGTAAACAATAATTGAAGGGAAATAATAAGTTTGTGATAGAGCACAAAAGAGAGCCAGGCAATTGTTGCTGAAGAGAGTATTGAAGGTGAGATAATAAAAAATGATCATGGGACAAAGGAAAAGACAAATGGGAGGAGGGTGTGAATGGCAGGGAAGAGGAACAAGGTAAAAGCGGAGTCACAGATGAGATTACATAATTTTGAGAGGAGTCACAATCATCAATGACAAAAGACATAGGCTATGCAACACATTTCTATGTCTATTGTTAGCGAGTTTTCAAAACATATTTTCATGTTTGTATGTTGATGCAATGGTCAGACATTATAACAAATCATATTTATAATATTTTTTTCCTGGTAATTTTCCAATTTGTTGGTTTGAGACCAGCAGATTTAAAGAGCAAGTGCAAAGTACATCATCACAGGGACATTGAGCTCCAGCCATTTTGTATTTTTCTGGAAATTTATCAAGGTCTGGTTACAAAGCATAAAGTAAGGATAAATAATCCCTAAAGTTTAACCTAATGCAAAACATAAAATTAATATATGATCATCTGAGGACTTCCTACAGTAACAGGGTCCAGGAGACATCATAAAATCATTATGTTGATGAACATGACCAAAAATTCCAAAAACAACTGAACCCTACAATTCTCCTTCCAAGGAAGTAAATCCCACGAGAGGCAAAACGGCTCACGTTGGCTCTATGATTAGAAGTGTGCGTAATTCTGCGAGCCATCTAGGGGTCCACTGTGTTTCTTGTTACTACCTATAAAGGAGTGATTAAACCAAGAACTCACTTGTTTGGAAAAGTAGAGATTTTTTTATATAATCAAGAGCAGAATACATTTGGAAAGACATCAGCAGCATGAAGTTTTGTGCTTATAATGCAGTGAATTCACACAAATATTTTCTGCAAAAACATTAAGAGTGATTGAGCGCTACAGTGTCCTTTCTCTCCCTCTCATTATGACAACTAAAAGTGAAATGCACTCTGCAATAAAAGACTTTCCAATACAGCATAGTTCTGTGTTTAATGATTTGAGGGTGAACACTTATACATAAAAACACCTCTATTCTTGTTATATACTGAAGCGATACTGGTTAGTATCACTGGTTAGTATACTCGGTAGGTATAATCTACCAATGAAAAATGATCAGGTAAAAATACCAGGTAAAAAATAGAATCTATGAACAGCAAATTTGGTAACAGCAGTTTCTAAAAGCAGTCCCTACATGTCTAACCAATTGAACAGCCATAAATAATGTTATATGAAGAGTTAAGGACCAGAGCCTTTATCAACAGAAGGTACAGAATCAATGACTTCTTGTGTGAGAAAGGGTAAAAGCGAAGAATAAAAATCATCATAAAAAAATAAGTTCTGACTGATTTTAGCACATTAGCAAAAAAAAATTGTATAAAAAATGCCAAACAGCTTCTGACTAAGTTCAGGCTCGCTCTATTTCTTTAAAGTTATGCAACTGAGTAATCAGTGCTTGTGCAGACAAGTCAAAGGCATTAAAAACACTTCCAAAAGACTGAAGAGCTGAGCAAATGCACTAAATATTTCAAAGGCTGAAAACGTTTTCTGAATGCTTTAAAGACTCAGTAGAGGAAAGCTGTGTCCAAATCTTTATTGATATACCACAAATAGTGACATCACACCTTTGATTTCTAGCCAAATCGAATAATAAGGCCCTGAAGAAGAACTGTCCAGGTATTTGTGACCTTTGATCTCTGAAGTCACAATGGAAGAGAGAGGAAGTGTTGCCTGAAAAGCAGCTCCCTTGTAATATCCTGAAATCTCACACTAACCCATGTGCTTGCCAAGTACATCCATCAGACCTATATTGCTAAAAGAAGCACACATTGGATTTTGTCGCTCTAGCCGCTGGCCACTCCCCCTCTCACACTGGTGAGCACAGCGCAGGACCAGCCAACAATTGCTAAAAACACACACAAAAAAATTATTTTGCACGGGCATTTTGCATTTAACAAATTTAAATCATTGCATAACCAGCTATTTTACAAACAAAACTAACAGTTGAGCCTTGGCCATCATTTTCTGAAGGATAAAGCAGCAAGGAAGAGTATTGGACCGCTTTCACCACCAGATTTCCCTTGACAATGAATCTACAGACATGTCCCCTTCCTCTTCAGAACAGAGAACAGTTTCCTTGAATATACTTGACCAACTGCATTGAGAAATAACCATCCTGTGCTGAACTTTTAAAAGTTTACCTTTTTTTTTTACTCTTACTCATCTTACTCTCATGTCATTACAAACTTATATTATGATATTTCTTCTGTAGAACACAAAACAAGACAAAAACATCATGACATAGAAGCATCATACTATAGATCACACCATAAAAGCATCATAAAAGAAGTCTTCAATATATTATAATATTGTTTGTCAGGCGTGCGGGTTGAAGTCCCCCTCCAATAATGTTATCCCTTAAAACTCATCATTGATTATCACAATGTCACATGTTTTTTTCCTATGAAAATAATTTATTCATGCCTTAAAATAGCTTAAATGTAACCCTTGCTTAATTTAGTGTGGGACCATAAATATGCAAATTGGCCCCCTCCTTCACTACCAGACTACCAGATCCACTCTGTCAACTGTAGTAAACACTACACAATGCCAAGTGGAAATATTCAGCAATATATATTTGACTAGAAATGACAAGGAAGAGATCGCCAACTAAGATGAAAGACAGCTTTTTAGTGATTTTTAGTGGTCTTTGCGTTCTTTCTATGCTATATATAATCCATTTGAATGAAAGTGGACATATAACAGCAATTGATATGATTAGCCCTTTAGCTTGACTACTATGTTATCAAATAGCTAATAATTAAATTTCAGTTTATTTATTTTTAGAGCACATTTAAAACAGTCACACAGTTCTTTCAACGCATTCTCATGCTTTAACGTCATATACAACGCTATATGCAAAAACGGCGCTATACTACGCACATGGCACCCGTTATCGTTAATATAACACGCGCTGTGAGGGCTAAGTTTAGGTGTGGGGTAGGGTGTGCGTGTCATATTCACGCTAAAGGATTTATAACGTCTTGGGTTCGCGTGTTGTATTAACGATAAAGGGTGCCATGTGCGTAGTATAGCGCTGTTTTTGCATATAGCGTTGTATATGACGTTAAAAGGATGAGAATCCTTCTATATTAAAGGATGAGAACGGGCTGGTTCTTTTTATCGGCAAGTAGATCTGAGTATCATCTGCATAAAAATGGAAGGATACTCCTTTCTCAGAAACTAACCTAAGGGAAGCATGTAGAGGGAGAAGAGTGATGGTACCAAAAGCAGAGGAGGACAAATTGCAGATCCTAACAGAGAAATATCTATGATAAATAAGATTTTTTTTAAAAAAAATAGGCTAAATAAGAACTGAACCTTTTAGCCCCACAAGGGATTCTAATCTAGATAGAAGCAATAAGTGATCGTATCAAAGGCTGCAGATAAGTCTAGGAGTACAAAAATCACAGAATCAACAGCATCAGTAGCAACAAAAATATTGTTTAAAGGCCATGGTGCAGGTTTTTTTTTTTTTCTTTTTTGGCAATTTTCTAGTTGGTAATAAACATTTAAACAGTTATCCATTGTATCTGATGTTGTAGGGTACTCAAAAATTAAAATATAACACGGAAAAGTGGGTGAAATGTTAGCTTTTAGCTAAAGCTAAACGAGGATTCTTATTTCTCCCACAATGCATTCCATGACGTCACATGAGGCACTCGCTGACTGTTGGACGACAGACAGCCCCGCGGCCCGCCTACCATTTTGAGGGAGAGTGATACGAGGAGTTTAAGTTAGCTAGCTAGTGAAGCAGTGACACTGACAGTGACAGATTTATAAGTAAATATAGATAGATAGATCTTCCGAAGCTGGGTGCAGTTTGTCAAGATTAGGCGAGCAGATTTTTCAGCTAAGTTAACGTTAGCTCTGTCGCCGCCTACTCGAGAATATGCAGCGCGCATTTCAAAGAGGAGGATAACCACTCAGGGGATGCCAAGATGGTCTTACTTCCCTTGGATTAAAGAGTGAGAGGAGTGCTAAATTACTTCCAACCGCACTGCCGTCTGTGAACGCAAACCTCTCTGCTTGCCCTGTCCCGAGGTCGAGAGACACCGTCTGCCGCAAGCGAGAAATTGCCACGGTAAGCATCATGCTAACGTTAATGTTTACAAGCTGCATGTTAGCTAGCTCTGTGTGTATTTTGTATAACTACCGTGTTCCCTTTGACATAATAGCCTCTACTACAAGCACGATCACTATGACATTAGAAGAGCATTTTTCGTGATTCACGAATTTGAGCCAAAACAAAATTGCCCAGAAGTAAATGTCCATATTGTCATGAAGGCTTCGTGGCTAGTGTTTGGATCAGTGGTGATGATCATCAAGCGGCTTTCGCAATCGTGTGTTTGCGTTTTGTTATAACGTTAGACTGCTACTGTTCTCTTTTTCATTGACCGTGTCGTCAGGGCTGTAGTGGAGGCTAAATGCAGTTTACCTGCTGAAATTAGGTCAGAAACAGTTTATCCACTTTTCACTTCAGAGTTTAGCTAAGTTACCTCTCAGTAATTCACTACCTCACAGAGTTTATGTTACTAACTTTACCACGTGTATTACCACTAGTATTGTATAACATTTAATAGTAACATTCAAATCATCAAATATGGTCTGCATTTATTTATTTATTTATTTTTTAAAACATTTAGTAGTGCATATTAGGGTCCAATGGGTAATCTCCCTGGCAATCTCATAACATTCTGTTTACTGTTTATGTTTGCTATAATTCATATGCAGGACAATTTCATGTTTTTCCATTAGTGGCAATGATCTTTATACAGTATTATGTCTGCAGGTTATGCAACATCATTAATGAAGGCCCTTCGGGAAAGCTACACCAATTCACCTGCGGCTCTTCGAGAGGTTAGCGCCAGTTTGTCCCCATCGCCCCATCGCCACATCCTTCAAACAGGTTCCTGAGGAGGCCGTCAGCCTCTACCTAGCCCGGCAGTCACGCTTCAAGAACCTAATTTCACATTATTTTCTTTCCACAGACAAGTCCAATGGTTTAGTTGTATTTATTTATTTTAGTTGTTAGTTATCTTCTTTCCTTCTGTCCCTGTCATCTCATTTAGTGGTGGTTTCCTGCATTCTGCATGTTTTGTTTTTTTCTTTGTGTGCTGTTTCTTTGGTTTTACTTTGCACAAAATCATTACTTTTTTTTCTTAGGCTATTGATTCCCGTGATCTTGTTTATAAATTCCGATTCAGCCATTAGCCTACCTTCGTGATCACGCAAAGCGGTCTGGAGAGGCGGTCTGTTCAGAATTACAACCAACATAAAATATAAGTGTGCATGTACAAATTTGCAGTAATGTTCGGTAAAAATAAACTTTATTAACATAAAATGAAACCGGAGAGATAGTTAATGATCCATAACTGTTAACGGGATTAATTTCAGCATGGCTAATGTGCCCCTTCTTCCTACCCTAATCATGGACTAAACCATATCAGAAAACACATACAAATACATGTATTTGATGTACAGTACACATGTATATTTGAATCACACATAACTAACCTTAACCCATAAACATAATATATTAATTGTGTGTGTGTATATATATATATATACACACACAAACACACACACACAATTAATTTATTTAAATGGGTTAGGGTTATGTGTGTATATATGCATAGGCCTACATACATACGTGAATATATATTATAAATAATATATACTTCAGGTTACCATAAGTTAGCTAACTTTAATGAAGAGTTGGTCATGTAAGCTATAGCTTGCTGCAATTAATGCATTATCTTCCCATAAGCATTAACTAAAACTGGCTACATAAAATGTACTGACTAGATTCACGAGAGGTCGGCTAATGTGTGTAAAAGTAAAACAATACAGTAATTTCGTTAATTTACCAGCTCCACGACACGCGTTAGTTCCTCATTCCAGAGTTCCTATGGCGGTCTATGGGAGTGTCGTAACTCTCTCTCTCTATGGCTCTCTGGACTACACTATTACAGGCTAAAGATTTTTTGTATAGAGTTGTTTACTTAAAACCTGTGTCTTTGTTCAGTAATCTTTGTCCTTGTTCAGAAAATGTTTAGTAACCATTACAAGCAATGCCAATAAACTGTTTTATTCTTATAAAAATTCATGTGTTCTGTGTACTTTATAACATTTTGAGGGCAATTGGGTGATGACAACAGAATAAGCAATTAAATTTTTAAATTAATTTTCATCCAAACGAGGCGATTGAAAGCTCTGATAGGTCTGGTCACGACTTTGGAATTGTTGTCTGATGGTTGAAACCACACGAGAGGCTTCTTCTGCTCTTGCTTAAAACACCATAAGCCCAGCATATAGCCTGTCTGTATGCACTGTACTGGTATTGCCTAGGGATAAGTAGGAAAGATTCTTAAGTTTTAAACTCTGTAAGTAGGTTGGAAACGTCTCTGATTCATGTTTATTGTGTGTGCAACACATCTCCTGTCACCTATAGCTGTTGTTCATGAACATACTCATGCGTGCTGGTTTGAAGGGGACCATTATCTTGCATGAAGTGTGAGTATGCTATGTGTAGCACAAATGGATTCAGGCATTATGCCTCATATCCAGAATGCTGGATATGTACACGTTACATCTGTATCAGTATATTTAAAGTAGCCTGCCTCCTCTGTATGGATAGAAAATTGTTATATTACAAAACACAAATTCAGATAGGCTTCTCAGAGCCTGTTTTATTACAGGTTTGAATGAATAAAATGTCTCTTCTGTATTAGAAAAATAAATATATAATTATTTTAGGTTTGAATGAATGAAATGTCTCTTCTGTATTAGAAAAATAAATATATAATTAAGAAATAACTAAAATAAATACCTCCAAATGTAACAAAAATAGCTCTCACAAACTTACAAAAACGAACTAACAAAATGTATCTAGTTTTCTTCCTCCTTATCCTGTTTTTCTTCCTCATGCTTGTTTGCCCATCTGATCTTTCCCAGAAGTTTTTTGAAAACCAGGACATTTTCATAATTAAAAAAATAAAATAAAAACAGCCAGGACAGGATGTGAAAACAGAAAATGTCCTGGTAAAACAGGACTGTTGGTCACCCTAACCAAGTCTAAAGTCAGTGGCGCGTTGCGTGTACTTTCAGATGTTATTTTATCCGCATGCTTGCAGATACAGAGTGAACAACGCGCATACATAGTAGATGATTCTCTCATTTACACAGATGCATTTTACTTTTTACAAATGATGCATTATTATAAGGAAAACTATTTAAACACGAGGGAAATCATTGTTGTGTTCATGATGACGATAGGAAAAATAGGCATAAAGCATACACATTTGCCCAAATTGATATGCATAACCGAAGCTAATATGGGTGGGTTTGTCCCATCCCCAATGTCACTTCTATTTCTTTTACAGCCCTGACGAGAACATCGATCTCCTCGGCTTTAAACCATCAGACTTTACTGTGAACCGATTCTGAAGCGCGCCGCTGCCTGCAGCCTGCAGCTGCGTCTGCCTCATGTGACGTCATCGCCGAGTCGCGTGAAAAATAACCGTCACTAAACAAAAACTACAAAAACGGGACTTTAACACCATTTTTGAGATATTTCTAACTTCATATACATATCTTAACTGCTTTATGTACCCATTAATCGACAGTAGTGTTTAACCTGCACCATGGCCTTTAAGACTCTCAACAAAGCAGATTCAGTGCTGTGAAAAGGCTTAACCCTTGACTGGAAGTCTTCAGAAATTTAAATCTTATTTAAAAATGACTTCATGGGTTCAATGGGTTCTGCCCTGGCAGCTTTGTCTGTGTTGTCTTTGTTTCATGTCTCTATGTTTGTGTTGTGCTTGAACTTGTGGATTTGTTTGTGTTTGCCATGTGCTCCTTTGTTCCTGCCTCCTTGTTTCCATGTGCCACGCCCTCTTGTCTAGTTGATTCCTCGTTTGCCTGAGTGTCACCTGTTCCTCATGTTCTCTGCTCCCTTGTTTGAGTCCTCGATGTTGTACTTCTGTGCTACATAGTGTTTCTTGTTTCTAGAGTCTATAGTGATTTATTTGTATAAGTATTTTGTGCTTTAGTTCTGCCATCAGTCCTGTCTGTTTTATCTTCTGTGTCTCCAGTCCTGCTAGCAGAGTGTTCCTGGCAGCTAACACTCTCAGCTTTGGAGGGAGCCTGGTGCTGAGCCTGAGATCCCTGTGTGCCTTGCTGTTGTACTTGAAGTTTCCTGTGTGGCTACTGGTGGTATTCACAGGTCTCATTCTACTCTGCCATTGCTACTCTCCAGCCTACAGACATCTTGTGCAGTTATCAACGGCAGCTCGGCTAGCTTTTAACTTTTGTCGGTGTCATCCTTGCCTATTGTATGGACTGTTCACCTCTCCCACCACATCCTGTCATCTGTCTGCTGTCTGTCAATAAATCTGTTTACACTCGTTCTGCATTTGAGTCCTCCATCATAGACCCGTGACAGAACGAACTGGCCAGTTCAGGACTCAGCAGAATGAGCATCAAGATCCTGCCACCTGCTAACTTCCAGGAGAGGATGGCTCGTCATTGTGGTCTCACTTTCCTTCGCCAGGATGGCTTTGAGGTTGGGGGTTTTGCTCAATTCTTCTGGACCATGTCTGTGGGGCTAGATTATAATGATGCTGCTCTCAAGGATATCTTTAACTCCTGCCTGGATGACCCCTTGCCTACATGGGAGATGGATTCTCTCCGTATTCTGGATTTCTGGGGTTTCTCTAGGTACCTTGGTAATCGCAGTAAGTGGGGAATGCCGCTAAGACCACCAGAATCTGTTTTCAACAACCACCCTGCCCTTCCTCACCTGTCTCGTCACATTTATGATCTTCCTCTGGCTAGCACTAAGAAACTAAGACTCAGACGAAAGAGGGCAGTTCAATCCACCACAGTTACCCCAGAGTCAGTCAAACCAACCGCTGTCTCCCAGGGATCCAGGTCAGTCCCAATCACCTCAAGATCTATTATTCAAGACCCAGTCAAGTCAACCACTGTCATCTCTCAGGCAATTAAGGCAGTTCCAGTCACCTCTGAGTCTGCTGACTCAACCTCCGTTTTCCCAGTAACTACCCAGAGTGTTCCTGTTACTTCGGAGTCTGTTAAGTCTGTTCCAGTCACTGCTGAGTCGACGGTCACGGCTATTCTGCCTGGGTGGGCTGAGTTAGCTGTAGGTACTACAGAGGCAGTCCAGCACACCGTATCAGTCCGTCGAAAGAGGAAGAAGAGAAAGTCCTGTGCAGAACAATCTTCGATTCTCCATTATCAAGATCCAGGTCCAGTGGTTCCTGAGGTATCAAGTCCAGTGAAGTCAATTTCTAAGCCGTTGACTAGTAATGTTATTCCCTCTGAGACAATCTCTACCAGTCCTGTCATGTTCACTGAAGCCAGTCCCAAGATGCCTGTTGTCATTGCTGCAGATGCCTTCACTGAATGTTTAACAAGTCTTGTCAAGATCCTAGAGATTACTGCCAAGCCTGTCATGTCCACAGAATGCGAGCCATCCGCTGTGAGGGCGGTCCCGAGCCATCCGCTGTGAGGGCGGTCCCCGAGCCATCCGCTGTGAGGGCGGTCCCCGAGCCATCCGCTTCAGAGAGGGCGGTCCCAGCACCCACTGCTGAGAGAACAGTTCCTGAGCCAACTTCAGAGAGAGCTGTTTCTGAGCCAGCTTCAGAGGAAGCAGCTCCTGAGTCCGCTGCTCCAGAGAGTGCAGCCCAGGAGGATGTTCTCGAGTCAGTCCCCGTGCACGCCAGTGCAGCCCAGGAGGGTGCTCCTGAGTCAGTCCCCGTGCACGCCAGTGCATCCCGAGTCAGTAGTGTTGCTTTCGTCAATGAAAATTATGACGAAATATTGTCGTCAACGGACCTTTATCACGTGACGAAAACGAGACGAGACGCAACGTAAATGCTGGTCGTGTGACGATGACTATAACTAAATGTATAATGCAATATCGTTGACCAATAAAAACGAGACTAAATGTGGTTTACAAAAATAAAAACTATGCTAAAATGTCTCTTCATTTTTGTTGACCAAAACGAGACAAGATGAAATGTTATTTAACGTTATTTCGTCTCGTACTTGCATTATTAGTATGCAGCATTTCTGTTTCCTGTGTCACTTCAGGGGCTGCATCAGATCGCACTGTGCAAACCTATGCGACTTCAGATCCTCAAGTCCCTCTCGTGGCATTATTTAGAAGAAGCAGCTGCGTGATTTACAGCTGTTTCACATACACTCCGTGTGTAGAGTGTATGCGGAGCGTGTTGCAGTGTGTATGCAGGAGCAGCGCACGTTATTGTTTTCACATGTGCTGCGTTTGCAGTGCGGAACTGATCTACGTCTGTATCACAATCACAACATTTATTTTCTATTTTTTATTTCAAATCAGTATTTTATGCTACATCCATCGTGTCGCGTTGTTGAGGAAGCCTACTGTGTAGATCTCTGCTCTGCTGTTATGCACGCAAGTTAAGTCTGACAGAAAAAGGGATTCGTCTTTGGGAGAAAAAGAAGAAATTAAATTTTGAAAAACTTTCATTTCATCATGTGTGTAGGCTACTTCTAACATGTTTGGTTGGTAAAATAAATATGTTGTAAATTCAATTCAGAGCGTCTTCCGTGTCTGGAATGCTATGCAAACTATATATAATTTTAAAGGTCTAAGCCTCGGGCATCGATGTCAGTGCACTGTTTTTCGATGGAAAGCTTATAACAAATGTATTTCTTGCATTTAGGTAAATAAAAACGCACGTAAACAAAAACGGAGTACTCACCATTATTTTGTAATAACGAGCCAGACACGCATCCACTGTTAAAAATTCCAGATTGAATGGAAAGCTGAGGGTCCACTGAATAACATCCCATAGAGCATTTTTTGTCCAAAGAAAAAAATAATGTTGTAATATCCATGGTTATTCCTTTGTTTACATCACGTTTCTTCAGGGTGAATATCATGCGGTTTTGTTATGCAATAAAATAGTCCATAGAAAACAGACTCCCGGTAGCAGACCCTTATATGGGTGTGTTGCTTAGAGTGTAATGAACAAATTACGACCGCGCACACACACACAAATACAAAGATAAGCGATATCTAGTTCAAAATATGCAAACACTGCAGTCCGTTTTTTTGACGTCATGATATGCACATCATATCACTCTGTCTTTACAACGAAAGCCAATAAAAGAAACGACATGATATGACTGATAAAACATGTAGCCAACCAGTGCACGATTCCAACGATGCCCGGGAAGTTTGAATTTCTCACACGAACATATGTTTTTATTTGCTCTCCGTCTGGTAGAGGAGCTAAACTCAGGCTCTGCAGAGCCACACCCACCGCTGTCATGTTTTGACAGGCCTGCTATAGCTAAGAGCTAAGATAACAAGCTAAGAGGTAGCTAGTCAACAAACATCTGTTCGTCTTACAGACTGTCATAAAATGATTTGTCAAAAGAAGTTTTTTTCTGCTGAAGTTGTTATTCGAGATCACTCGAAGATGGATTATGTCGACATTGATGAGAAGATGAGTGATGAGAAGATCGTGACGACGGTGATAATTATGCTTGAGGGCGGAAAAGATTATCCAATTTTCGGTGAGTTGCTTTATACATAACTTATGTAACATGCACACATTATACGTATGTGTGTATGTGTGTCTGTGTGTGTGTGGGTGGGTGAGAGAGAGAGAGAGAGAGAGAGAGAGAGAGAGAGAGAGTGTGTTTGGTTTCCAGTTGTTTCATACGGAAAATGCATTGTGTAAAGTTGTGTCTGAAAAGATTATGCTACTTTATATGCATTTATTTATTTGTATATATGTATTTATATGCGTTGGGCGGTTATGCAGTTGTTTGCCGTTTTTTTTCTGGCACATGTGGTGTGCTATCTGAAGGATTGAGGGGCTGGACACCTGTGCAATATACATTTTTTCCTAGCACACATACTGTATATTTTTACAGTCTAATATACATAATATTTATAGTACAAATGCAAATATTTGTACTGTAAATATGATGCATGTTGTACTGTAAATGTATATGTTGTATGTATATATATATATATTTTTTTTTTTTTGTTTGTTTGTTTGTTTTTTGCAGAAATTGGTGGAAAGAATTGCAGAAAATATGTGCTATATAGGAAGGAGTTGTATGCTTTCAAAATGGCACATTCCTGTCTGATGGCCGGCCATCAGTGTGATTGTTGGTTCTTTGTCTGGTCATCCATATGAATGCTGTCTATATCACTGGCCATCACCGGCCATTGATTGTTGATTGAATGGATGAGCTTTAGTACGAATGCTGTGTAAACGACTGCCCATCAGTTTGATTGTTGAATGAATGGCCAGCTATATAGAAACTAAACAGAATTATTTACTTGACATGCAGTGCTAATTATCTTTCCATTCTTTCCCATGCAACAGCCATCAAGTTGAATCTTCAGATGAAGAATGGCATCCAAGCACCAGCCAGAGATGCAAGCTCTCAGTTTCTTCACTATTCTTCACTTTTTCCATACTTTTCAGAACATTGCAATTGACAAGAGGATGGTGGCATCAAAAGCTAGGAATGGACTAAAGCAATATATGAAGGCCAAGCCAACAAAGTACAGTATTTATATCACTTGTATTTTCTATTGCAAAGAACCTCAGTTATTTATTTTTTATATTTCATAATATTTTACTTATGTATTTTACATATATATTTTTTTGTTCTGTTGTGCAAATAAATCACTTGCATAAAGTCTAATGGTTGTGTGTATTATTTTATAATTGCATTATTTTATGAATTGACTGAAATAGCTTGCAGTGCCCTGCATAACATTTGGTCATTAGGTTGCTTTTTGATGTATCCAAGGAGGTTTCTTGGTACCTGGACATAGTCTTGGAAAAAATATTGTAGGAATCTCATTTTTCATAATATCTTCCTCAAATTTGAAATATAAACTGATGAGACTTATGTCTTTCAATCAATTACCTAACTGGATTCCTACAGGTTTGTTTTCATTTATTTTTACATGAAATTGTAAAATATTACATGCAGTATAAATTATCTTCAAGACACTTTAAATTCTATAACTTTTTGTCTGTGTAAGTTTTTTCAACTTTAACAGTTGGGTAATACACTCTAAAGCGTCTTCTTTTTAAACATGTCCAAATTGTGCATGTAGTGCAAATAGTTGAGCAACTGCAAATATTTTAGTTTGGGCATTTTATTTCTGGGGATGTGCCTCAGGCAGGGGGAGGGAGAAAGGGAACTGACATAGTCTTGGAAAAAAGTTTGCAGGAACCCCATTGTTCATTATATCTTCCTCAAATTTGAAATATAAACTGATGAGACTTGTGGCTTTCAATCCTTTATCTATCTGAATTACTCCAGGTCTATTTTTATATATTTGTACATGAAATACTAAAACATTTTTGTGGCGCACATTATTTTTGAGGCACTTTTAACTTTTATAACTTTTTTTCTGTTTGAGCATTATCAAATCTGATTGATTGTTAGTAGAGTCCCAACTGTCTTCTTTCCAAAGATACCTTAATTGTGCCTGTGGTACACTGTTCTCAGGAGCTGTATTTATTGTTATCAAGGCATGTCATTTTCAGCTGTGAGCCCCCTTGTGGAGCTGAAGGTTAACAGGTTAAACTATGGTCTTTTGTCTCTCTGCTAAGTGCTGGAGACCAGCTCACAGACCATGCATAAATGATGGTAAGCAAGAAGTAGATCCACCTCCTGAAATCATGACATTACCTCATTGGCCAGAAGTTTCTAGGAGGTTGGACTAGAGTTTAAGTTAAAGATCCAAACAAAGGAACAAATCCTCATGTTCAGTGCTCATGTTAGTGTCCCGTTCCTGTTAGATTTTTGTTCGTGTTTCCAGTTTGTAACTGTTAAGTTCGTGCCTCTCTCTAAAACCAGCAAGAGAGTGTTCTGTTCGTGCTTATCTCTGAAACAAAGAACGTGTTCGCATGCTTCTACATCGACTAGACCAAATTCGACCAGCAGACGAATAACCCATCAAGATCAGGGTTACAATTCAGCTCATTCAAGCCATCCAACTCGCCTTACTTTCATTTCTTTCCTTTATTGTCTTTTTCGTAAGAGTCCCGTTTCAAAGTTAAGTTTGTTGCAAAGCTTCGTTTCAAACGGCTCTCCGCAACGCGCTTCGAAGCATAAGGACTCTCATTTGCCTGCCAACCACACGTGATCGGCAGCTCCAAACATCCCTCCAGGCACTTCAAAGACGACCCGCCACGAGGACCCGGGGAACCGCCCTTCCATGCAACGCAACAAAGGAATCCCCTAAGCCACGCAAAGACACAAGCAAGTACTCCAGACTCTTAGCTGAACTGGTGCTTTAATGTAAATTGAATAACCTCTCTAAGAAACGAAGGTTTAAATTAATGCTTGGTGGTCCTTTCAGGTCATGTCTTACGTGCATATAGAAAGTTGAAACTTTCTCTCACTCTTTCCCTTTCGCGATTGTATGAATGTGTGTGTGTGTGTGTGTGTGTGTGTGCGTGATTATGTTTAGACCTTAGTTGTGTTTAGAATAGCTAATAAAGGCTTCCATATATTTGAAAAGATAATTGCCTTGTGTTGTGTTTGCACATTTAATGTCTTGTACTGTTCGATCTAAAGTTACCTTGCTAAGACAGTGTTTCACTATAGATTTGGTATTTATATCCTTGCAAATTACGGCCCGTTCAAATGAACTCCAAACGAGTCATTTGCTCGGTTCAGTGATTCGGTTCCATAGATTCATTGCAAATCAATGAATCATTTCCCTTTGAGCTAAATTGGCCTTCGGCCCCCTTTAATACATTTTATGTATATTATTATATGTTGCATTTGCTACAGGCTTCATAGTCTATCTCCCAATACCCATCTCTGGACTGTTCATTTGCGGCTATGGTCTCCGTTTGCACTTCGAATATTGAGAGAGTACTGTAATGTCTTAAGGACAACAGACAAGGGAGGCTCTGTTTCTGAACTTATAATCGGAATACATGAAAAACAACATAGAGACAAACACACCAGCCTCGTTTCTCTCTAGCCGAATTTTTTGGAACTCACCGCATTAACCATATAAATGTCGGTGCAAATAAAACAGCAATTTCAAAACAATTATAACGAGTCTGTGCGCTAACTTTGATTATGGTTGCACTTGCACTTATTGTTTGAACTTCAGACTTCAATGAGTTCAGGAGGTCACACACAGCCTCAATCAGAAGTTCTGAAAGCTCTTGTACTATAAGGTCTGAAGAAGAGACTCATATGAAATCAAACAGGAGAAACACCAGTCAATAAAAACCTTTTGCAGTGCTTTTATATTGTTTTCTTTCAACGCATTTGATAATTCATACTCATAAAGTAGACCTGAATCGATATACATTAGAAGATTATTAGTTAGAAGATTGCAAAATGCACCTTTATATTATTTTTCCAGTCATGAATTTTGTCATTGAGGATTTCTGAAATATTGTGCAAAAATCTCGTCTCGTTCTCGTGAACCCAATGTCGTGTCTCTACTCGTCTCGTCAGATAAGTGTCTCATCACAACCCCTAAGACTATCTAATTTCATGTTGTTTTGTATTTATTTGTTCATTGTTCATTGGCCCCCGACTGAGCCTGGGTTCTCCCAAGGTTTTTTCTCCATCCAATCTGATCAGCTATGCTAATTATTTCCCATCTGCCTTTCTGCTGTTATCTCGGGACGCTTGTCCCGAGAAAAATGGCGTTCGTCAGGTCCAGTTTTGTGTCCAGCCTCTCACGGGGATTTCGGATGCCCCAACGCCTGTGATGAGACGACTCAGCGCCTGTGAAGAGACGACTAAACGCCTGCGATATGTTATGGCGCCGTTTGATTCATAAACAATATTTATATTTAATATTTATATTTAAACAATATGAATGTAAGCCAGAGGAGAACTGGCCCCCGACTGAGCCTGGGTTCTCCCAAGGTTTTTTCTCCATCCAATCTGATGGAGTTTGGTTCCTTGCCACTGTCGCCTTGCTTTTGGCTTGCTTTGAGCTTGCTCAGTTGGGGTTATTTAGTGTTTAGCAATGTTGTTGATCTGTGTTGTGCTACTTTCATGTTATCACTGTGAAGCTGCTTTGATACAATCTTTGCGTTTGAGAGAACATTTACACCTGGGCCCGTATATATATTATTAGCGCAGGACCAGAGACAGAGGGACGAAGAAAGCAGATTTCCTCCCTGAATCGTCACGCTTATTCATTTGAGCACTCAAACACACCAAACCAAGTTAACAATTGCTAAAAACACATGGGCACACAGGCATTATTTTGCACTATCTATCTATAAATTGCAGGAATTCTATCTATAATTTACAGGAACGTCTGTGTGTGTGTGTGTGTGTGTGTGTGTGTGTGTGTGTGTGTGTGTGTGTGTGTGTGTGTGTGTGTGTGTTAGTCTGATGGATTTCACACTTGATGGGTGTCTTGCTACGGGTGCAGTGCCGAGTTTGACATTGTTTGGATTAGCTACGCACAAATAAAAATGTCACTAATCCAGTCGTACTTTTTCCAGCTGCGCTGAAGTCACGCTCACTATTTCTGCTGCTGGCGGGACACTAAACACAGAACGAGCCGATTGCGCCGCCGGGAAACCTGTGTGCGTGAGCAGACTGTAATTAATATCTAAAATAGGTTATAAAAAGGATAAGCCTAAAACAGGCCCGAGGCCCGGCCCGCAAGTGAACTATGACGTGAAAATTGGCCCGAAGCCCGGCCCTAGGAGTGTAAATAAGTCGGGGCCCGTCGGGCTCGGGCTGAAATGCAGGCCTCTAGTTTATTTTTGCCGCAGTGGATTTGCCGTGGCAGTTGTCGCGGCGGTAAGTGTCATTCTGGTTGTCCACCCACTGTACTAATCTGAGCCGATTTGAGGTCTGTGAAATTGAATTACCAGAAAATAATGTACAAAACTGTACACGGAATATTCAGCTCGTACTCCCAGCATTGCAGGCAGAGTGACTTATCTCCTGGTGTTACAGACAAGGCTTAAGTCTAGTCCCAGACTAAAATGCATGTTTTAACTGAAAGCACCTTGCCCTGACTTACCTTAAAATATGCCACTGCCATTGTTTTGTCTCAAGGTGCAAACCAGTGATGTTTGTTTGTTTTTCTAAGGCATGTTTATAAAAGCTGCTTTAATGACCTAATTGAACTAAAGCCTAATCCTGGCTTAATCTAAGCCCCGTCTGTGAAACCAGGTCTATATCTACTTCTGACTCTGACTTCTGACTGGATTTGGTGGTCGACAGTGGGTCTTCCGTATCTATCCTGCCCTAAAGAACTTATGCATGCCATTCCAGTGCTCCTAATCACTTGCTGTGGTATTCCGCCATACATTATAGTTATCCACTTTATACGCTTAGAAAAGTGCAACGTTTAATTTTGTGTCACCATTCTTGGTCGAGTTACACTACTCGTGTAACTGTATTTAAATAGGGAAAACGTGGATGTGTTTGGTCACTTCTCTGCTTGGCCCCTATTGAATGAACTGGGCTAGTTAAGTGCTATCAAAGTGTCTCGCGCGCCAGAGAGAGACAAGAGATGTATGCAACTCGTCTTAGTTACGGGAATAACATAGTTTAATAATATATAAAAAAATGGTGGAGTATCCCTTTAAGACATAACAGATAGTTTTTGTGTGGATACTCACCAAGACAGATATTTTGAAATACTGTAATTCTGTGTATATGTGCATATATCAGGATTGTGTGCTGTCTGAAGCTAGTGTTATACTTTCCGCTTGGTAAGGGTTTGCGTGACGTTAAAATCTTCATCGGAGGGTGTACGTATGTGGAGGCTCTTTGCGGACATCCCGTGCCTCCCATTTTTTGTGACCACAAGGCTACAAAAGCACCAACTGCATATGTGCAGGAAAAACAACATGGACGTTAAATATAAAGAGAGGCTTTATGAAGAATTCCGTCGCTACATGCACCTCTACAATCCGCTGTTAAAACAATATAAAGACAGCCATATGTGCAATAATTATGGAGGGAAAATAATTGTGGAAATGTACACACCGATCAACTGCGCATGTGTGAAACACAATGCCGAGCGAACCCCAACATACACTTTCAGTTGTATAAATACAAGTAATCCAGTTTGATGTACACGTCCGAACTGGAGTATAGTCGAGGCTTGAAGTGTCTTTGTGTGCATGACGCTTGGATGTGTCAGTCAGCACGTGTAAGCCCATTTTTAGACCGGTAGTTTAGTTCGGAATGGGGCACGGCTCTCATGAAAAGTCGGTAATGTGAAAGCTGTCATGCGGACCTGGGAGCTCACAGAGGGACCAAACCCGGGACTACCTAAAGGAGGTGGCACTCGAACTGTACCGCAATTCGCGTGAATGCGAAAGCAACATGGACTTGGGTGTAGAGTTAGTCCGATTCCGATACTAGTATTGGAAATGCCGCCGATACCAATAAAAATTCTGGCATCGAAAAAAATCAACAATCTCTGGAAGCTTCATTTAAACAAAGAGAAAAGTTTACAAAAGACAACCAACAAACAATAAATATAACCGACAAAATTATCGAATTGTATTGTTCTGGATGACCAGTCGCAGTCAAAACTGAAATGCTGTGTATTTCACAAAATTGTTTCTGGACTTTGAGTTATTTCTGAAATTTGAGAGGTTGTTTTCATATATTATTCATTAGGGATGGTCATTTTGACTGTTTAACCGTTAACCGATTTTTAAAAAATGTTGACCGATTAATACTGTCAGTTAAATGGTTTAAAAGTGTTTTTTTTTTTTTTTTTTTTTTTTTTTGCTGCATGGTTTAAAAAACAAAACTAGGCCTATATAGGTTTTACTATATAGTTAAAACTATGTATCAACTCACGGGGCGCATCGACACGCGCAACTACACATGTGCCTGCAGACATTTTTTTACCGAGCTAAACTAATTGATGCGGTGGAGACATGGGGACTTAATGAGAAAGTATCTGCATGTGTTCATGATAATGCACGCAACATCGTGGCTGCAAACTCTCCAGAACCGGTGAACTGGGAGTCGGTTCCCTCTTTTGCTCATACATTACAGCTAGCTGTAAATGATGGATTTAATGTGTTTGTGCATCGGGTCATCATTGCAGCTGGATGCCTGGTTAGGCATTTTAACCACAGCACCCCTGCATGCAAAGCACTGGAAGATAAACAATCACAAATGAAACTTCCGAAACACCAGCTCATTCAGTCTTATAAAACAAGATGGAACTCGGTGTGTGACATGTTCGGAAGACTTCTCGAACAAAGGTGGGCTGTTACAGCTGTTCTGTCTGACCGAACGGTTACAAGGCTGCAAGATGCCAGAACCCTGGAGATACGAGACGAACACTGGCAAATAATGGAGGAGATTACACCCGTGTTGGAAACTTTAAAATGTGCAACCACCATAATGTCATCAGAAAAGAACGTTTCAATTTCCAACATTTACCCCATCACCTTTAACCTGCTGAACACACACCTGATGTGAGCCGAGGATGACGGCCACAGAGTGACGGAGTTCAAGGCAAAAGTTCGGCAATCCTTAAGTGACCGCATACAGGTAGTTATTATTATTAGGCTATTATTATTATTATTACTATTATTGACGTTATTTTGCATTAAGTAGGTGGTTATCTGTTTGTCACAGGTTGACAAGGATGATCTGGTGGCCAAACCTGCGCTGATCGCCTCTGTCCTGGACCCCCGCCATAAACATCTCCCTTTTTTTTCACAAACAAAGAAAGAAGCCGCAAAAGCAAAACGTATTGAAATGTGTGCTGCTTTGGAAATGGCCAATGTGGAAGATGAGACAGCGGTATCTGCTACCCAAACTGGAGATAAAGACCGCAGCCAAAGTAACGCCATGATGATGCTCTTGGGAAATGACTACTGCTTTTTTTTAAATAAAAATTAGACACGTTGTGGATTGAGGTATGCCTGCTATTTTCATTCAACGAAAAATCTTAGTCTAACAGAAAATAGACACGTTATTTTATTTACCGAAAAATCTTAGTCTATCCGTTTAAACGGATTTATTGTTTTCTTTTTGTCATGTTAATTTGTTAATTATCTAAGTTTTAAAATATATATTAAGTGTAGGCATATTTCATGTTTTTTTGTATTTTTTTTCCTCTGTTGACACAAAATTTGATCTGAATCCAGGTTCTGTTGTTGATCTGTTCTTTATGCTGCTGATTGCACTTTACACATTAAAATAAACCCTTTGATAAATAAATAAAATTGTTTTTATCTTTAACGGGTCACAGATACGGGTCAATTTTATTGGCAATTCAATAATCTTATCAGTTAACGGTTAATAATCGATTAACGAGCGCCGGTTGTCGGTCGGGAAAAATAACCGAAATGAACATCCCTATTATTCATATTTCATTTTTTATATTCCTAGATTAGATTAGATTACATTACATTACATTAGATACACACCCAGGTATCGGATCAGTACTCGGTATCGGCCGATACCTTGCATCCAGGTAGCCGAATCGGTATCGGGAACATCTGTACTTGGGTGCGCACTTGTTCAGGAAGAAAAGTAACCTGTACATGCATTATAGCCGTTTACAATGCATTTAGTTAAATAAAACAGCTTGGATACGAACAAGAATGAGCCTGCAGTGTATTCACGCATAGAAAGTTCAATCAGGGCAAAAAATGAATGGCAATCCACGGTCTCCTCTAAAGATTCAGTTTGCAAGCAGCAGAAAGCCATCTTCATGTGATAGACATAGTAAACACAAGTGCGCATAAAAGCACCAAATAAAAATATCTCATACAGCTCATACAGCACGGAGAAAGCAGCACGCTCGTCAGATGAGCGAGAGAGAGCACACCCGACCCCGTCAGCGGAAAATGTGCTTCTAAATATGGCGCTGTTCGCACATCGCATGAGGTATCGTTGCGTCACCAATATGTGCCCCATATACAACAGTATTCTGTATAATTGGTTCCCACTAGAACTATGTACATTTTATCGGATTACAACTCACACAAAATATGAAAACAAAAATAATTAAGTTTTGATGAAGTTCACTAACAATCTTAATTACATTTCACAATTTTTTAAACCAGCTACACACGCAAGTACACCAGGGTTCGATATAGAAGTTGAGAGTGAATCCAGACCAAAGCTGCAGGGAGCACCGGGAACAATTGTGATCGGACTTGGACCTCAGCAAACAAGCCCAGTGTAAAAACGCCTAAAGATCTTTTTGTTCACACCAGAATGAGTTTGTTGATTGCATTGATTCAGGTTTATGCCATCAACAATTCACTATGAATATTCACAAAGTTAGAATGCTGCACTTTAAAACAATACCGAACTTGTGCTGAGGGGAAGTGCCAGTAGTCGAGAAGCAAGCAGAGAAAAAAAAAAGCATTTTTCATGGACAAAGTAAAGGTACTCCTTGTAGAAAATGTACAAATAAATACTTTTAGATATTCAATTGCTATTTGGAGCATTGTGATCACTAGACGAGGTTGCTTAATGAACATTTGAAAACCTCAAATTCTGCCAAAATTTACATTTTTCACTTGTTTGCCTTTAGCTTGTAATTAGCCTGTGCGTATTCGACTCTTTTTGCCAGCACAGGTCACAAATATGTAACGTGACTTCTAAAACACTTTAAATGTTTTCTCTGCCATAAAAAAAAAAAAAAAACATTTAACATATTGTACTAAGAAAGACAGTGCCAATGGTGCATTATTAGGACGTGTCAACCTAAAAATTGACCGTAAAAACACGTAAGCTTTCATAAGATCTTCTTTTAGGGATGTGCTAAACTGCATACTTTGTGTCTAGTTGTTGAGATGTCTGAAAAATTTTGAAATAAGTAGTTTGGCAGATTTCTATTTACTCCGCTGACATCTCATTATTAACACTCAAAGTGTATTAGTAGACGTCTCTGCTCAGTGTGGCTCAGGCTCTGTAACTCCTGATTCTAAACAGTGTAAAAAAATGCCCATGTAAATATACAGTGAGGAACTTCCTAACACCCATTATTTTATATATATATATATATATATATATATACACACAGAGAGAGAGAGGGAGAGGATATATACATCAATACAAAAACTACACATTTTGTAATAAAAAAAAAGACAGTAAAATACTTTATTTATATGGACTGTACTTGAAAATCAGGCCTGAGCATTCCTGTTCCTCATTGATTCCTGATCCGACTCAAATACCCCCTCAGGGATCAATTAAGCCAACTCAATACAATCTAGTTGAGTCTGGTCAGTATATTTTTAAACAATAACACTGTCAGTTAATCAAGTCAGATGTACAGTTTTTAACCATGGGCTTGCTTATTTGTTTTGTGTAAACTGAAAAAAAAATATGCTCTAGATTTTAGCAATTTTACACACACACTCAAACACATACACACAATTAGACTCATGTACACAAATGTAACTCTGATTGTGTTCGACTTAAAAAAGAACGTTGTATACACCTTGAGAGTAAGTACATTATGGGATAATTTTCATTTTTGGGTGAACTATCCCTTTAAGTGCCACCTCAAATTGCTTTCAGCTTCTTTTAGCTCCTAATCTTAAACAAGTCCTACTTTTAATAAGAATTTTTTTGACAATTAAGTCAAAGCTTAAACATTTTTGTTAAGTTTTGTACGACCCCTGATGTCTAGCACAATAACTCAATTTCACACCCCTTACATAACTTTTCTTTGACACTGCTAAAGGAAAATCATTCCACAAGTTTACTTCGCCTCACTTGCAATGCCTTTGTTTTTGCAGGTGTTTAACTGTGTGCTTTCCAAAACAGCTCATTTGAGAATCATTGTTTTTTAAGACTCAGACCTCTGAACTCAAAGAGAACGGTTTGTTTCTATTAGCTTATAAACCAGGGCCTGTATTCATAAAGATTCTAAGAATCCTCTCAGAAAACTCTTAATTTAGCTTAAAAACTTTAACGTAGGAGTCTTAGCTTAAGAGCGATTCGGTACTGATCTGAGAGCAACTCTGAGTAAGGAAAAGATAAAAACTGTCATCTTAGTGAGTAGGCAGGGTTGAAACCTTTGCTATGTATGACACACCCTTTTGAAGACTGTGATTGGTTGGTTGTCCAAGAAGGAAAAAATTAGCAATTTTAAGTATAGAGTTTACTCACACACACACATTATATATATATATATTTATATATATATATATATATATATATATATATATATATATATATATATATATGCGCGTGTGTGTGTGTGTGTGTGTGTGTGTGTGTGTGTGTATGTATATATAATGTGTGTGTATATAATGTATATAATAATGTGTGAATGATAAAAATTGCTCCACTCTTTCCAATTACACTAATTGCTGTCTATTTAAGTGGTGGTTTGATTTATCGCGTTTGATTTATCAAACATGGAATAAAAAACGAGAAAGATGAGAAAGCCCAACTGGACAGAAGAACAGTGTTTACTTGTTAGTCCAGTTAGTGGATGAACACTAGACCATCAATAAAGAAAAAAAATGGGCCGGGTGTCACGGCACGGAGCAAGAAGCGGACGTGGGAGCTTATAGCGCAAATTATTAACGGTTCATTCCCCTGCTTGTGCGCACCAGGGAAGCCTGCTATATTCATAAATGCAGTTTTTTGAGCCTGCAAGGTGGGACATAATAAGGTGGGACATAAGAACTGCAACATTATAAGAGGTTCTGAAAGTGCTGTAATGTTTGCATGATCACTGCTTACAGAAGGTTGTGACAGACCCAAATCACTGCTGCTTTATTGCATTTTCCCATTTGCCAAATATCTTAATGTAGTGATTACTTTCATTTCTGGCGTTATGGCATTGCGCTGTGTTGGAGATATTAGCGTGTCTCTAATAAGATCAGTCACAAACATGATCCCTGCACGATCTTGTCTATAGCGTCTTATTAAGTCACTGTCATCTATTGCAGCACATTTCTTCTCCCTCACCATCTCTCTGGCATTTTCTCCTCTGCTAAAGAAACTCAAAAGTCCTTATCCGTACTCCTAACAATTTTGACCTTAAGACCTCTTTTAAGGGTTAAGATTCTTTCTAAATTATTTTTTTCTTTACTAGGATTTTTTCTTTAATTTTAAGAGTAAACGCCCACATAAGAAATTCCTTAGAATTTTGTCACTAGGAGCTACTTTTTGCATTAAGATTTTTTATGAATACGGGCCCAGACAATTAGGCCTATGTTACTGATCTGAGTTACAACCAGCTTGCAGAACTCTGATGGAAATGGCAAAATCAATCGCAATTAAAGGTCAGATGATGATTTAAATTGAGTGGGGACATGTCATCTGACCTCAAAAAAGAAAGAAATTGATAAACAGATAAGATTAAAGAAATAATAATAATAAAAAAAGTAAAAGTCTCACATTTGAGCCAGAACTCGATCAGATTCTGAAGTCAAAATTTAAAAAGACACCTTTGATTTTTCAGTCAAATTAAGCAACACACTCCGCCCATTTACTCAATGATCACACACAAACAGCTCTGACATTAATCCATGTTTTTAAAACAAATAATATCGTTCAATTAAAGCCTGTTCAGAATAACCGAGTTACGAGAACATTAACGGATATGCAACTTTCAGCAAACATAGTACACAACAATGAAAAATGTAAAAGGCTACATTTCGGACGAGGTACTCACCTACTTTTCCAGAATTTCGCTGAATCAAAATAATTGCAATAGGACCATCCGATTAACACAGGCAGGCATTAGACAAGAGCACAGACAGCTCCGGGATATTTTACAGATTAAAAAAACTACGCGAGAAATAACAGACTAATATATAACCACCTGAAATCGCACAGCAATCTAAAGGTCAGAGTCAGCGACAGAGTGAGCGCGCTCTGGCGGGGTTAAAGCACCGAATATCCGTGTGTTAAAACACTAAATTATAGCTTGAAACCGCTCCTGGTGTAGCCTACTACCGTAAACATTCGCAAAAATAAAGTATAAAGACTGCAGAAGACGAGTGCGTTTTCCAGCCGTGTTTGAAAGTTGAAATCCCGCCCCCTGTCCACGCCAGTATAGTGGTGAGATACATCCAGCTGCAAAACAGCGATAGAAGTTTCAGACCAGTAGCGCCAGACCAGCAGAAGTAGGCTAATCGACCAGCAGCCACAGGACGGAAGCGAGGGGCGGAGCTTATCGTAAATGGAGTAGTTTGCTACACATACTTAATGCGCTTTTATTAAATATGAGCTGTTTTCGCATGGATTTTATTCGGATCCATATCTACAATATTTAAAAACAATATTTTTTTTGTACAAAAATATTGTTTTTAAATATTGTAGGCTAGATATGGATCCGAATAAAATCCATGCGAAAACAGCTCATATTTAATAAAAGCGCATTAAGTATGTGTAGCAAACTACTCCATTTACGATAAGCTATATATATATATATATATATATATATATATATATATATATATATATTGTAATTGTCATGTAATTGTCAATGTAATTGTTCACTTTTTAATTTTGAAAATATATTAATAAATAACCGATGTAAAATGTTTCCCATTTGATTGTTATAATAGCTATATTCATTTTCATGTTGTTACAAATAGCTACTGGCACAGAGTATGGCCATTTAATGTAAAATAAACTGTATTAAATCAACGCAATGGCTTGAACAAGTGAAACGTGTGCATTTATAAATCGGAGAATATGGTGAGTTGTCTTCTCTCTTTGTTTACTGGCATATAGAATAAGACTCTTCACTCTATGTACCAGAGGAATCTAGGAATCAGCTAGATTTAAACAGCAAAAAGGAATATAAAAAGTGTGAAACCTGCTAAAAGGGGTTTTAAATAAATTAACAAAACATTTAAAACTTTAAACTTAAACTTCAAAATAACCAATTTAAACCATGGCAGAGGCCAAAAATGTGAGGTCATCTACGTAGCCATCACTGACATAACTGCAATACCTTTGTGATGAGTAACTGTATATGTTTCATATATGAGATATTTAAAGGATATTGGTTTACTTATTCCCTTATTGAACACTTTAGCTTAAAGCACCTACAGCAGGGATCTCAAACACAATTCCTGGAGGGCCACAGCTCTACACAGTTTAGCTCCAAACAGCTCCAACTCACACCTGTAAGGAAGTTTCTAGTAATCCTGAAGACCTTGATTAGCTGAATGGATCTGGATCAGGTGTGTTTGATTAGGGTTGGAGCAAAACTGTGCAGAGCTGTGGCCCTCCAGGAATTCAGTTTGAGATCATTGACCTACAGACAACAAGATTTTGTTGTACAGACAACAAGGAGAATTTTGGTTCCAATGCTCTCCTTCCAATAATCAATTTTTCCATTAAAAATTAATGCTACTTTTTATTTTATTTGTTATAATTTTTTAATAAATGGAATATTTCATATTAAAATGCAGTGAAGGCCTTTAAAATCTTTTTCCTTTTCTTTTTAAGAAGTGAGAATACTGCCATCTGGAGGTGTTAAAAAACATGTGCAATGTATAACTTTTGCACCCCTGGAAAAGGGGGAAAATATACATTAATAAATGAGAAGAAGACACAGATTTGTGCTGTTGTCTGCAGTGCAAGATCATTTCTTTCTCTTTCAACACATTACATGTAACAGAGAAATTGAATGTACACGTCAAACATTGGTTAACATTAACATTCAGACTAGATCAGCAATGCAGATGTATCACAACAATCACAATAACATTGTTATTTAAAATAGAATAGAATAGAGCTTTATTGTAATTGTAAACAACGAGATTACAAATGAGATGAACATGTTAGTTTCTGTGTTTTTTGATCAATTTATACTGAAATATGATGAATTACGCAGAAGTGGTGTTCCATATTGTCATAGCTTGAAACCGCTCCTGGTGTAGCCTACTACCGTAAACATTCGCAAAAATAAAGTATAAAGACTGCAGAAGACGAGTGCGTTTTCCAGCCGTGTTTGAAAGTTGAAATCCCGCCCCCTGTCCACGCCAGTATAGTGGTGAGATACATCCAGCTGCAAAACAGCGATAGAAGTTTCAGACCAGTAGCGCCAGACCAGCAGAAGTAGGCTAATCGACCAGCAGCCACAGGACGGAAGCGAGGGGCGGAGCTTATCGTAAATGGAGTAGTTTGCTACACATACTTAATGCGCTTTTATTAAATATGAGCTGTTTTCGCATGGATTTTATTCGGATCCATATCTACAATATTTAAAAACAATATTTTTTTTTGTACAATGAGTATATATATATATATATATATATATATATACTCATTGTACAAAAAAAATATTGTTTTTAAATATTGTAGGCTAGATATGGATCCGAATAAAATCCATGCGAAAACAGCTCATATAAAAGCGCATTAAGTATGTGTAGCAAACTACTCCATTTACGATAAGCTATATATATATATATATATATATATATATATATATATATATTGTAATTGTCATGTAATTGTCAATGTAATTGTTCACTTTTTAATTTTGAAAATATATTAATAAATAACCGATGTAAAATGTTTCCCATTTGATTGTTATAATAGCTATATTCATGTTCATGTTGTTACAAATAGCTACTGGCACAGAGTATGGCCATTTAATGTAAAATAAACTGTATTAAATCAACGCAATGGCTTGAACAAGTGAAACGTGTGCATTTATAAATCGGAGAATATGGTGAGTTGTCTTCTCTCTTTGTTTACTGGCATATAGAATAAGACTCTTCACTCTATGTACCAGAGGAATCTAGGAATCAGCTAGATTTAAACAGCAAAAAGGAATATAAAAAGTGTGAAACCTGCTAAAAGGGGTTTTAAATAAATTAACAAAACATTTAAAACTTTAAACTTAAACTTCAAAATAACCAATTTAAACCATGGCAGAGGCCAAAAATGTGAGGTCATCTACGTAGCCATCACTGACATAACTGCAATACCTTTGTGATGAGTAACTGTATATGTTTCATATATGAGATATTTAAAGGATATTGGTTTACTTATTCCCTTATTGAACACTTTAGCTTAAAGCACCTACAGCAGGGATCTCAAACACAATTCCTGGAGGGCCACAGCTCTACACAGTTTAGCTCCAAACAGCTCCAACTCACACCTGTAAGGAAGTTTCTAGTAATCCTGAAGACCTTGATTAGCTGAATGGATCTGGATCAGGTGTGTTTGATTAGGGTTGGAGCAAAACTGTGCAGAGCTGTGGCCCTCCAGGAATTCAGTTTGAGATCATTGACCTACAGACAACAAGATTTTGTTGTACAGACAATAAGGAGAATTTTGGTTCCAATGCTCTCCTTCCAATAATCAATTTTTCCATTAAAAATTAATGCTACTTTTTATTTTATTTGTTATAATTTTTTAATAAATGGAATATTTCATATTAAAATGCAGTGAAGGCCTTTAAAATCTTTTTCCTTTTCTTTTTAAGAAGTGAGAATACTGCCATCTGGAGGTGTTAAAAAACATGTGCAATGTATAACTTTTGCACCCCTGGAAAAGGGGGAAAATATACATTAATAAATGAGAAGAAGACACAGATTTGTGCTGTTGTCTGCAGTGCAAGATCATTTCTTTCTCTTTCAACACATAACATGTAACAGAGAAATTGAATGTACACGTCAAACATTGGTTAACATTAACATGCAGACTAGATCAGCAATGCAGATGTATCACAACAATCACAATAACATTGTTATTTAAAATAGAATAGAATAGAGCTTTATTGTAATTGTAAACAACGAGATTACAAATGAGCATGTTAGTTTCTGTGTTTTTTGATCAATTAACACTGAGATATGATGAATTACACAGAAGTGGTGTTCCATATTGTCACAGCCAAGGGAAAGAAACTATTTTTCTTCCTCGAAGTCCGAGCAGTGATATTCCTGTATCTCCTCCCAGATGGCAGAAGGTTAAACAAGTGATGGCTTGGGTGAGATGGGTCTTTTATGTTTTGAGCTCGCCACAAGCAAAGTGAGGTGTCTATTGAGTCCAGGTCTTCGTAATTGGGTCCCAATGGTATCCTGACCTGTACTTAAAAATTCTTTGGACCATTTTCCTGTCAGCCTGATTACAGTTACCATACCATGACGTCACACTTTAATAAAAAAAAAAAGTTGTTTGGAATGTTACTTCTTATTTTCTGGAGGGATTTAAAAACCTGTACGAGTAAAGTAAACATTCATTTGTCATCAATTGCAACCAACGGAAGTTACGGTGGCCGACAGGAAATGATGTCGTCGTCTGAACTTCAGCAATTAGGTTTGGAACAACTTGAGGGCACCGGACAACGAGCCAAAAGACCAACCTGAGCCGTGCGAGTCTAAAAACATGCCTCCAAAAAAAGAGGCAAAACAGGAAGATGTATTATGTAGTTCAATTACAGTGTAAATGAACTGCTGCAGCAGCAAAAAGCAATGTTTACCGCACTACTGGAACAAAAGCACAGCAACTTCAAAGGCTTTGTCAAACTAATAATGGAATCCACTAACGCCAGACTAGAATCAATAACCAGGGAACTACAAGAAATAAAAACCAGTCTGCAATATACACAAAAAGAAGTGGATGACATTAAAACAGAGACAACAGATCTGAAAGAACGCAGTAGCTCGATGCAAACTGATATCTTTAAAGTCTGTGACCGCATGCTGGCTGTCACTGAGAAAATCAAGTATCTGGAGAGCCAATCCAGGCGAAATAACCTGGTATTCGATTGGATACAGGAGTCACAAGGAGAGACCTGGTCAGAGACGGAGGAGAAAGTAAAAAAAAAACTTGTGAAGGAAAAATTACAGCTGGAGAAAGTAAAAAAAACTTGTGAAGGAAAAATTACAGCTGCAACACGAGGTGGAGGTGGAGAGGGCCCGCCGCACAGGAAAAACTGGAGGAGACCGACCGCGGCCAATTGTCGTAAAATTCCTAAGGCACAAGGACAGAATGGAAATACTGCAAAGAACCAGAAATTTGAAAGGTTCCAGAATATACATCAATGAAGACTTCGCAGAGGCAGTCAGAAGGAAAAGAAAAGAACTCATGCCGGATTTAAGAGCTGCGAGAGAAAAGGGGGACATTGCCTATTTACGGCAGGACAAACTGATCATTCACCCCCGGTCCAGCACACCAAAACAATCAAGGCCAGCTAACGTTAAGACATAAACAGGTAGGCCTATGATATGTTGATGACACATTTTAATCTCACTATGTCACTATATAAGACGCACACACATAATGGAGATAGTCACTCAATACAAAGGGTGGCTGAATATGAGCACCTAGAACTTAACACCCTTCAGTACACTGAACACCACTCACAGGACATGGAAAATGACATTAATCCTGTGAACAACTTCTTTGCTAACATCAACAATAACTGCCAATATTACACTGATGAACAGTTTAACAGTTCAATCAAGACTGAACATCAATTATCCATTATTCACTTTAACAGCAGAAGTCTGTATGCCAACTTTAACAGTATAAAACACTATCTAAATCAATTGAAACAGCACTTTAATATTATTGCAATAACAGAAACTTGTATGAACATGAACTTGTAACAGTATGAATAGTGAAAAGGGATCAGAATTTGAAATTGAAGGATATGAAATGTCTTCTATTAACAGAGTAAACAAGAGCAGGGGTGGTGTGACACTGTATGTGGACAAGGATTTAAATTATAAGGTGGTGGAAAAAATGTCAATGGTGGTGGATAATTTACTGGAATGCGTCACAATAGAAGATAGACTGGATAGAAGAGACATTCACAAAAACCAGCCAAAAGGTTATGTTCATTTGTGGGGACTTCAATATCGACTTGTTAAACCCACATAACCATAAAAGGACAGAGGATTTTATCAACACAGTGTTTAGCCTCTATCCACAAATTACCAGACCCAGCCGAATAACTTCTCATTGTGCAACACTAATAGATAATATATTTACAAATAGCATACAAAAGATAAACGATATCAGTGACCACCTACCAATTTTTACAGTGTATGACAGTAACTACATTTTAAACAGACATGGAATTAAACCAATTTCCAAAAGGGTCAGAACAGAAGAAACAATGGAGGCATTTAAAGTTGATCTGCTAGCGCAAGACTGGGAATTTATTGGTAATGAAAAAGATGTTGACAAAGCTTATGAAGAATTCCTACGGATATTTAAATTATTATATATGATAAAAATTTCCCAATTAAAATATATAGCAGGAAACAAAAACAAAATGATAGACCGTGGATTTCCAAAGGATTACAAAACGTTCATAAAAAATTCATAAAACTATAGAGACCGAAAATAGATATAAGAAATATAAGAACAAGTTAACCAGTATTATGAGAACTTGTAAGAAAGAATATTACACAAAACAATTAGATAACAATATCAAAGGTATGTGGAACATTTTAAATAACATTATTAAAAATAACACTAGACAGGCTACTTATCCCCAATACTGTCACGCGGTGGGTGCAGGCAGAAGAACAGGCGGATTCCAAAGAGCTCCAATATAAAGGTTTAATACAAATAATCCAAAGACAGGCAGGCAGAACATAGAGTAACATTCACATTGACCGACAAACACAGACTGGAGGAGAGAGAACTAAATACACAGGGGAATCAAACTAAACGAGGTGCAAACAGGTGTGAATGATGATGACAGGACGAGGAACAGGTGGCTGATTGGGGAGTGAGTCCGGGAGTAGAAACAAAAGGATCCAGGGAAGTGTGGTGATGACGGGACACACTGGTGAGGACGACAGACTGTGACATCACTCCCCCCTCCCGGTAGGCGTGGCCTCACGCCGTAACATCAATGGGGAGGGGGGGTGGGCGCCCTGGAGGCTGTGGAGGACGTGGTCAGAAGGGAGAAGCCCCCCCCAGGGCGGAGCAGGATGAGGGCGAGGCCAGGGCGGAGCAGGATGAGGTGTGAGGCGAAGGCCGGGGATCCACCGACCAGACTGGGTCAGGGGAGCTGGCAGACAGAGGGGCTGACGGATGCATGACGGGAGGAGGTGGGAGAGGGAGGCTGGGTGGGATCCTGGTCTCTGGGGCAGGCTGGACGATCTCTGGTGCTGGCTGGACGGTCTCTGGGGCAGGCTGGACGATCTCTGGTGCTGGCTGGACGGTCTCTGGCGCTGGCTGGACGGTCTCTGGCGCTGGCTGGACGGTCTGGACGGGGCTGGTCGGAACCAGCGAAGAGGAGAGCTTGGGCTTGGCGGGGCTGGACGGGACCAGCGGAGAAGGGAGCTCGGGTTCGGCGAGGCTGGACGGAACCAGCGGAGAGGAGAGCTCGAACTCGGCGGGGCTGGACGGAAGCAGCGGAGAGGAGAGCTCGAGCTTTGCAGGGCTGACGGTGAGCGCAGGCTTTCAGGGGATCAGAATCAAGCGGGGCCGCCGAATCGGGTAGATTATCCCCCGAAAAGTCACTGCGGTCATGTTGCAGTTGGGTCGGTCAATCTGTCACGCGGTGGGTGCAGGCAGAAGAACAGGTGGATTCCAAAGAGCTCCAATATAAAGGTTTAATACAAATAATCCAAAGACAGGCAGGCAGAACATAGAGTAACATTCACATTGACCGACAAACACAGACTGGAGGAGAGAGAACTAAATACACAGGGGAATCAAACTAAACGAGGTGCAAACAGGTGAGAATGATGATGACAGGACGAGGAACAGGTGGCTGATTGGGGAGTGAGTCCGGGAGTAGAAACAAAAGGATCCGGGGAAGTGTGGTGCAGATGACGGGACACACTGGTGACGACGGCAGACTGTGACAAATACTTCATTGATAATGATAAAAATATCAACAACATGGAAGATGTGGTTAATGACTTAATGAGATATTGTTGCGCCGATTAAATTAAAAAAGGTTCGAGAGAAAATTAAAGCACCATGGTACAACAGTGCTACGCATGCTATCAAGAGAGAAACTCGCAACTTAGAGCGTAAATGGAAACAAACTAATTTAGAGGTCTTTAGAATCGCGTGGAAAGACAGTATGTCACGTTATAAAAAGACACTAAAAACAGCCAGGGCTGAGCATCTCCGCAAACTAATCGAAAATAACCAAAATAATGCAAGGTTTTTATTTAACACCGTGGCTAGACTAACAAATAAACAGACATCACCAGAACAAAATATACCGTTACAGTTTAGTAGTAATGATTTTATGAATTACTTCAATGCGAAAATAGAAAGCATCCGAAACAAAATTATAAATGTACAATCCGCTATGGTGTCTTATGATTCAGCTTCAATTATGGCCCCTCTAGAACAACTAAACCGCTTTACAACGATAGGACAGGAGGAGCTAATTAAACTTATCATTGCATCTAAACCAACAACATGTTTATTAGATCCAATACCCACTAAACTACTGAAAGAACTATTACCTGCAGTGGAAGAGCCTCTCCTCAATATTATTAACTCGTCTTTATCTTTAGGTCATGTCCCAAAAATATACAAGCTGGCTGTAATAAAACCGCTCATTAAGAAACCGCAATTAGATCCAAATAACTTGGCAAATTACAGACCCATCTCAAATCTTATGTCCAAAATACTTGAAAAAGTAGTGTCCGCTCAATTGTGCTCTTTTTTGCAAGAAAATGATATCTATGAAAAATTCCAGTCAGGATTCAGACCGCATCATAGTACAGAAACTGCGCTAGTTAAAATTACAAATGATTTACTTTTAGCTTCTGACCAAGGCTGTATCTCAATACTAGTCCTACTTGATCTTAGCGCTGCGTTCGACACTATAGATCATATAATACTCTTTGAAGTATTACTCGACAGCATCAGAGGTGGGTGTATGAACTTCTTTACTCGGGGTTCACATGTTCAACATAGCATACACTTCCGGTACACGCACACAGCGTCTTACGTACATAGTATTACGTAGACTATCACAACATCCCCCCTGTTTAACATAAATGTGTAAACACGTCAGACAACTAATACATCAACAAAATTGGTTTAACATAAGATTCTTAACAAAAATATGTCAAGCTTTTTTTTTTTTCCAATAGGGTGCACATTCCAACAATAATGAACAATAACAACCTGTTTGGTGGTTATATGTGCAAAATAAGCATTCAGTCCATATTTGGTATTCTTTTTACTGCTTGACTATTAATTCAGCTTTACACATAGTCCCTGTATTGCACTGGCTTGACAATGATCCGTCCAGACCTTGTGCATGTTGGTCTTGTTGTCTCAGTACCTGTATTGTCTGCTTTTGTTTCAAGAGGTTGTGTGATTTTGTTTTCAACTGGATTATTGTGGCTTTGTTCAACCACATCTCTTTTGGGTGTTTCAGCGAATTGTACCTTTTTCTGGACTTTCTGTGTGTGTGGTACATACATTTCACGGAGTTGGCTCCTAGTACGTCTGACTGTGTTTCCATTTGGTGTTTGGATCAGGTAACTTTTCGGCTCCTTGCATCTTTCCACAATAGTACCTGGGTGCCATGTTTTCTTCTCTTTGTCCAGTACTCTCACACTCTGTCCACGAAACAATGGTGGTAAGTCTCTGCCACTACATTGATCATGGTGTGTTTTCATCTTTGTAATCCCTTTTTCCAGGTGCTGTCTGTGTTCAAGTTTACCTGGATCTGAATGACTTGGTAGGAGTGTGGTGATTGGTCTGCCAAGAAGTAATTCTGCAGGGGATGGTAAATCACTGTCAATGGGTGTCGCTCGCACCTGCATCAGAGCCACTTGTACATCTCCTTTGTGTTGCATTGTTTTTTTTATGATGGATTTGATGTGTCTCACATGTCTTTCAATAAATCCATTGCTTTTTGGGTAGTGTGGTGAACTTGTGATGTGTTCTATTCCCCAATCAGCTATGAACTTCCTGAAAGACTGTCCAGTGTACTGTGGTCCGTTATCTGTCATTATTTCATCTGGCCGACCAAATAAAGACATGTAACTTTGCATTTTTTGTGCAACTGCATGGCTACTTACTGGTGTGGGCATTTCATCAACTAATGGGTACTTGGAATACCTGTCCACGGTAAGTAGGTACTGCATGGATCTCGAATAGATCTGACGCCAGGTATTGCCATGGCTTTGTGGGTGTTTTGTGTGGAATGAGAGGTTCCTTTGGATGTGCATCTTGATTTTCTGCACAGGTACTGCAAGATCTGCACAGTTTCTCAATGTCTGTGTTTATATTTGTCCAATACACACTTTCTCTAGCCAACCTGCGTGTTTTTTCGATACCTTGGTGGGCTGCGTGGAGTTGAGTCAGAATGTCGCTGGTCATGGATTCTGGGATAAGCACTTGTCTGCCCTTAAATACAACTCCGGCTTCTATGGCAAGTTCATCTCGGAAAGGCCAATAGCTGCGTAGGTCTTTTGGCAGGTCTTGAATTCTGTCCGGCCATCCCTGATGGATGATTTCTTTTAGCGCACTGAGCTTGGGGTCTTTTGCAGTCTCAGTTCTGAGAATCTCCTGTTTGTTTGGGGAGAAGTTCACAATTGCAACAGTATGATGCTCAGGGTCTTCAAACTCCGTATCCAGCCCATCAATGCGTTCATCAAGTTCAATGTCTTCATTGTTTTCAGGGTTTGGCAGGCGGCTGAGAGTGTCAGCTAGAATCATTTGACATCCAGGACGATACACGATGCTGTAATTGTATCCCTGTGTTTTGATCAGCATGCGTTGTAGCCTGGGAGGAGCAGCATGCAGAGGCTTTGTGCATATGGTGACGAGAGGTTTGTGGTCCGTTACTACGATGAATGATTTGCCGTACAAGTATGTGTGATATCGCTGCATACCATATACAATAGCAAGCATTTCTCTTTCAATGTTGCTGTATCTTGATTGACATTCTGTTAATGTCTTCGAACCAAAAGCAATGGACCTGTTGTCTTGCACCAGTGCTACACCAATGCCTCTCTGTGATGCATCTACCTCCAGTGTGAGGGTGGCTGCTGGATTGTAGTACTTCAAGCAAGCATCAACAGTCACTGTTTTCTTTAGGTCATCGAAGTATTGCTGATACTCAGTGTCCCATACCCATTGTGAGTCACTTTTTAACAATCCTCTCAGATTATGAGCTTTATCAGCAAACTTTGGTATGTAGGGTGACAGGTAGTTTAACATACCCATGAATCGATGAAGGTCATCTTTGCTTTGTGGTGTTGGCATTTTTTGTATATCGTGGATTTTGGCTGGATCTGGTCTGATGCCTTTGTCTGTGTACAGGTTGCCAAAAAAGGATATGCTCTGCTGTTTGATGATACATTTGTCACTGTTAAACACCAGACCTGTTTCTACAGCTCTTTCCATCAGGCTTGTCAGATTCCTGTCGTGTTCCTCTTCGTCAACTCCACAAACTGCAACATCGTCTGCTATGCTGATTACACCGTGAAGACCTTCAAGAATTTGGTCCATTTTGGCTTGGAAAAGGTCTTGGGACACACTGAGACCAAATGGTAAGCGTCTCCAGCAGTATCTGCCAAAAGGAGTGCGGAACGTGGTTAGAATTTGTGACTCCTCATCAAGATGTATCGACCAGTATCCGGCTTTTGCGTCTAGCTTGCTGAACACTTTTGCATTTGCAAATTTGGGGTTAAGTTCTTCCACAGTTGGAATTTTGTGAGGGCACCTCTTCAGGCTTGCATTTAGTTTCTGAGGATCTAAGCAGATTCGAAGTGATCCGTCTTTTTTGGTGCTGAAGGCAAGACTAGAACACCAATCTGTGTGCTCTTCTACTTTTCGCAGGACTCCTTGATCGACAAGTTTATTCAGCTCATTTTGAAGTTTGTCCTTGATGTGGATACTGCATTTGCGTGGTGGGTCAATGAATGGATTAGCACCTTCCTTTAGGATGAGCTTTGCTGTGCCGCTGAAACTGCCAATTTTATCAAACTGGTCTGGGTATTTCACTTGCAGTTCTTTGATGCCTTTTATGTGTTGTTGGGTACTCACTTCTGTTTGTCGTCCTCCATGTCCATTGTTTTCTCTTTCAGTCATCACATCAACATTTACTGTCACAAGGCTGAGGAGCTCACTTGTGGGTAGTCCAACCACAGCTGGTCCAGGTACGTCAACGACATAGAACTTTGCATCTATCCATCTGGACTTTTTGTGCTGGCATGGCATGTTGATGGTTCCAAAGCAGGGGATCACATCACCAGTGTATGACGTCAATTTTACATTGGATGCTGATTTGAGATGTTCCATGCTTTGTGGTGATGCACCATACATCTGTTTGAATGTACGCAGTGGAAGCGTGTTTCCAGATGCCCCTGTATCTATCTTCAGGCGAAGCGTGTATCCATGTCCTTGCAAGAGAGGTGGTTTAATATTCAGAGTTGTATATGCCTCATCTCTAGGTGGTTTCACATGAATACTATGCATGCATTTTGCGCTGATGGTGATGGAGTAAAAGTGTTGTTGGTATGTATACTCATCGTCTTTAGTGCTGTCTACAGTGCTAATGCTGGACTCGTCTTTGCGTTTGTGGTCTTTCCATGGGTGAGCGTGGCTTTGGTATCTGTTGCGTGTTCGTGACTTACTTCTTCTACCCTGGCTGGATAGCTGTCTCTGTCGTCTGCTCTTTTTACAGCACTTTGCCCAGTGGCCTCTGTTACCACACATAGAGCACATATCGTTGTATGCAGGGCACTGCCTTGGCTTGTGGTTTGTGTTGCAGTTTTGACACGTTCGTCCTCTTGTTACAGCATGGACATTTTCAGTCTGTGACATACCAAGTTGTTGTATCTGTTCATTACCAGCTGCTAAGGCTTCATACTTTCGTCCCTCTGCTAGTACTTCGGCAATGGGGTGACCTTTAAGTTTGCTGTATAGGTCGTTTCTTAAGGAATCAAAAGGAGTACTGGCAATGATAAGTTCAACTAAGCGTTCATTGAGCTCATCGTCAGTGAATTGGCATTTGAGTGCTAAAGTTCTTGCTCTAGTCACAAAGTCATCAATGCTCTCACTTGGCTTTTGTCTATACTGCATGAGATGGAGTCTGTGGATTCTGAAGTTCACATTTAGCTTTAATTGCCCTTCAAAGAAATTCCACAAGGTGTCAGGATTTCTCTTTTCTGCATCACTAAGCCCACTTGCATTTAGTCGTTTTAATCCTTCATCCCCAATTCCTCTACATATTTTCCTAGCTTGTTTCCCTGCGTCCGTTATTTCTTCATCTTCCAAGTACAGATTCATTTTTTGTTTGAATAAAGACATTGCTTCACTCAGATCGGGGTCAGACCAGTTCATCATTGGTAAATGAGCTGCCATTTTAACGCATTTGTCTTGTACTCACGTCAACAGTAGTCGTTGGTTTTTATGAACAATTATCACACAGACAATGCTCTTTTATGATCCCACACGTGTACAAGAGAGCGCGTCACAGGTCTCCCGCGGCATTCCACACAGCCATATAACGTTACACAGATTGGGCTCGCGGCATAATTTTCTCGCTTCACCGGTCACGAACACTCACGCGGATGATAGTATAGTTGTTTTACCGCTGCCACCATGAAGTATTACTCGACAGCATCAGAGGTGGGTGTATGAACTTCTTTACTCGGGGTTCACATGTTCAACATAGCATACACTTCCGGTACACGCACACAGCGTCTTACGTACATAGTATTACGTAGACTATCACAACACTCTTGGATTGACTACAAAACTTCACTGGTGTCCAGGGACAGGCAGCTGGTTCAGATCGTACTTATCGGACCGTTCTCATTTTGTCTGTTTAAATGGGAAAAAATCAAAGATAACGTCAGTAGACTATGGAGTACCGCAAGGATCGGTTTTAGGCCCTCTGCTATTATCAATATATATGCTGCCACTTGGTAATATTATAAGAAAACATGGAATTAATTTCCACTGTTACGCTGACGACACTCAATTATATATTTCATCACGACCAGATGAAAACACTAACTCATCTAAAATGACAGAGTGTCTCAAAGATATAAAATGCTGGATGACGCGTAATTTCCTGCTATTAAATTCAGATAAAACGGAGGTATTACTTATTGGTCCAAAAAACTACTCACAAAACCTCTCACAATACAACTTTAATATAGACGGATGTCCTGTTACTTTATCCACTACAGTAAAAGACCTGGGTGTTATACTAGACCGCAACTTGTCTTTCAAAGATCATATTTCATATGTTACAAGAACAGCCTTTTTCCACCTTAGAAACATTGCTAAGCTACGTAACATGCTATCTGTTTCTGATGCTGAAAAATTAGTTCACGCATTCATGACCTCGAGACTAGATTACTGTAATGCTTTATTAGCCGGTTGTCCTGCATCCTCAATAAACAAGCTACAGTTAGTACAAAATGCAGCTGCTAGAGTTCTTACTAGGTCAAGAAAATATGATCATATAACACCGATTTTATCATCTCTACACTGGTTACCTATTAAGTTCCGCATCAACTACAAAATACTACTACTGACCTATAAAGCCCTAAATGCTTTAGCTCCTATGTACTTAACGGACCTTCTTTCGCCCTACAATCCACCGCGTTCCTTAAGATCACTAAATTCAAGACTCGCTGACACAGTTTAAAACCAGATTAAAGACGCTTTCCTTTAGTCAAGCATTCACATAATGCTTACCTTCTAGTCCTCTGTTATGCCATATGGAACCGTTTGCCACTGAAACTGCTTAACGCACCAGTGGGGCTCGACAGCCTTTTAGACAAACGGGTCGGCGCGTATGGTTGGGTTGCGGAGAGTTCAGGTTACGGAGAGTTTGTGAGTTATAACGGAAATCATTATGAACATCAGCTATGCTAATTATTTCCCATCTGCCTTTCTGCTGTTATCTCGGGACGCTTGTCCCGAGAAAAATGGCGTTCGTCAGGTCCAGTTTTGTGTCCAGCCTCTCACGGGGATTTCGGATGCCCCAACACCTGTGATGAGACGACTCAACGCCTGTGAAGAGACGACTCAACGCCTGCGATATGTTATGGCGCCGTTTGATTCATAAACAATATTTATATTTAATATTTATATTTAAACAATATGAATGTAAGCCAGAGGAGAACTGGCTAGTTCTCCCAAGGTTTTTTCTCCATCCAATCTGATGGAGTTTGGTTCTGTCGCCTTGCTTTTGGCTTGCTTTGAGCTTGCTCAGTTGGGGTTATTTAGTGTTTAGCAATGTTGTTGATCTGTGTTGTGCTACTTTCATGTTATCACTGTGAAGCTGCTTTGATACAATCTGTATTGTGAAAAGCGCTATATAAATAAATGTGACTTGACTTGACTTGACTTGACTTCAATAATTTTTTTGCAACCGTGGGACCAAACTTAGCTAAACAAATCCCAGTTCCACAAACATTAGAAAGTAGATATGATAACTTAATGGAAAGAAATCCCAGTTCAATATTTCTGACAGCTGTTGATGAAGAAGAAATAATAGATATCATTAAAGGATGCAAAAACAAACCATCCACTGATCATGATGGAATAGATATAAAAATTATACAAAAAGTAATAGAGGGGATCGCCAGACCTCTAACGATTATCTGCAATTTATCATTTCTAACCGGTCAATTTCCAACAAAAATGAAAATAGCAAAAGTCATTCCCCTATACAAAACGGGAAATAAACACCACACAAATTACAGGCCTGTCTCTCTACTGTTACAATTTTCAAAAATTTTAGAAAAACTATATAACAACAGATTAGAGATATTCATTGATAAAAATTAACTACTCAATGACAGCCAATATGGATTTAGAAAAAATAGTTCAACATCACTAGCACTAACAGAACTCATTGAAGAAATCACAAACTCCATAGACAAAAAGAAATATGCAGTTGGGGTATTCATTGATCTAAAAAAAAGCATTTGATACAATAAATCATGAAATATTAATCAGGAAACTGGAACGAATTGGGATCAGGGGGTAGTTTTAAACTGGGTAAGTAGTTATCTGAGAGACAGACAACAATTTGTGAAGATGGGAGATTATTCATCTGAATATCTGGTCATGACTTGTGGTGTCCCACAGGGGTCAGTGTTGGGACCAAAGTTGTTTTTATTATACATCAATGATATTTGTAGAGTATCTGAAGTATTGAAATTTGTATTATTTGCTGATGATACAAACATATTTGGTTCAGGGGACAGCTTACAGCAAATCTTGGAATTAATCACTTCAGAATTCAAGAAAATAAAACAATGGTTTGACATAAATATGTTATCGATAAATTTGAGTAAAACCACATTCATGGTATTTGGAAATGGTAAGTCAAATCATCAAGCACAGATACAGATAGAGGGTGTTAACATAAAAAGAGTACGTGAAAATAAATTCATCGGAGTGATCATAGATGAGAAGATTTGCTGGAAGCCTCACATAAAATACATCAAAACCAAACTGTCCAAAAGTATTGCAGTCCTAGCAAGAGCTAAGCACATACTGGAGCTTAAATCACTTAGCATTTTGTACTGTTCACTGCTGTTATCCTATTTGAATTATTGTGTAGAGGTTTGAGGAAGCACTTATCTACATTCACTACAGCTACTAGTTATAATGCAAAAAAGAGCCTTGAGAATCATTCACAACGTTGGATTTCGGGATCACACAAATTCACTATTTCTACAGTCTGAATTGCTAAAAACTCAAGATCTAATTGAATACCAAATTGCAGTATTCATGTTCAAAGCAAGGAATAGCCTATTGCCTGGGAATATACAAAAGATGTTTACTGAGAGGGAGGGAGAGTACAATTTAAGAGGAAGGGGACATTTTAAGAATAATAGATTTAGAACTACAAGGAAAAGATTATGTTTATCAATTTGTGGAGTTAAATTATGGAATAAACTAAATGATAAACTAAAGCAGTGTTCAAACATATTTCTATTTAAAAAAATGTACAAAGAAATTATTTTCAAGAGGTATCAAGAAGCACTGTAGTTTCTTGTATATATCTGTATAGGTGTATGGATATATAGAACAACATGATAATAATAATATAAAATTGTAAATGTAAGACTGTAAGAATTTAAGGGGTAGGAGTATATAAATTTTACTTCTTCCTACTCCTTACTCCATAATAGAAGTATGTCAACAGCAAAGAATTATACATATATATTTTTTGCGGCTCATTTGTTTTGATTTTTCCTAAGTTTTTTAAAAACATTGTTTTATTTTATATACTTTCTTTTTATGTATGAAATAAAGATTTCAAATTCAAAAAAAAAAAAAAAGAAAGAAAGGATGTAACAATAGAAACTATTGTTGAATATGTTGTTGGAGTGGGGAACGATAAGAGGTACACACGGGAGAGTAACCACATGAAATGTGTGTAGATTCCTAGTGATGGCCAAATGAAGCGTTTCAAAGCATTATTGCTTTCTGATACAATAGGGGATTATCCAACACTATCTCACGACCAATTCGTACGAATTCGACGCATGATTAAAAAGTGTCCAATTCGTACTAATTCGTACGACCTCACTCGTACTAATTTGTACGATTTGTCTAAACCCACGTGATGGTTAGGTTTAGGGGCGGGGTCAGGGGTAGGTCATTCGTACGAATTCATACGAATTGGCCAATTCGTAAAATATGTACGATTTAGCAAAATCGTATTAATTCGTACGAGTGAGGTCGTATGAATTGTTACGAATTAGCCACTTTTTAATCATTCGTCGAATTCGTACGACTTGGTCGTGAGATCGGGTTGGATTATCACGCTTCCGGGTTTCATGGGCGGGATTTGTCAACTTTGTGCATGTCCACTTCCGATGCAGTTCAACTGAGACGAATGCTATTTATGTCACTACTCTGTTCCACTTTGTAAATCTAACCAACAACGCCAACCCTACTTAAGTTTTCATGGATTCCCGACTGAATTGAGTATAAGGAAGAAGTGGATTAAAACTTTAAAATAAAACAAGGTAGCACATTTGTTTGCAGCCGGCACTTTAGTGAATCAGATGAATTTGCCAGGGATGCTGTATAAATAAACTTATTGTAGTCCTTCATCAGTTTGCCAGCGAGATAGGTGATTCAACGGAAGTGGCAGTGCACAAAGATCACAGAATCCGGAAGTACTACGTATCAGCGTGATAATCCCCTATTGTGTCGAAAATGGTTCATTACTCAAAGCTTCATTCAGATAGATATTGCAGCACCATCTCCTGGTAAAGTAAATGTAATGCAACAAAGCTGACAACAATAAAATTTAAGTAGGCGTGTATGTTAACGCCCCATTTATTACGCGTTAACACTGAAACAGTGTTAGTGCTGTGAAACTCATTTATATAGGTGAATTTTACAGGTACTGATGAATTTCATGTGTTCACCTTGATGATAAAACATTAAGCATGATGTGTGTGTGTGTAATTATTTCTTTAGACAAGGACAGAAGATCAGACCAGCTTTAAAAAAGTTGGAAACCATCACATAAATTCTAATGGTTTCGATTAAAATACTAATAGGAACCATTGCTTTTACCATTTAAACCACTACAGAATTCTTTTTTTGTAGTGTGTTTGGGTTATATTCCATTAGGATTTAATGCCCCCACCAATAGAACCCAACACATATCAGTAGAGACCCACAGAGACGACTATAATTCCCATTACAACAAATAAAATTCTCATGAAAACCATTTAATCCAATAGAATTTCTGTAATGGTTTCCATGACTATAGAAACCATTTACATTACTGCTTCTTTCCTGTGGGAAGCAGAACTCTATAACTTGTTTACTGGTGGGACTGATTTTTTTGTAGGTTGAAAGGGATGTGCTTGTGTAACTGGTTGAACCTTAGTAGTAGAGGGTTTTTGAAGTTTCTGTCTTTGAAGTTTCTCCATCATTATCATCACTACATATGTAAAAATATTTGTATTCAGAAATATCAAAGAACTAACCTTATTTGGGGAAATAAGTTTAAAGTGTTCCCAAACACAATTGACACCATCTTCTCGATGAGAAGCTTGGGTTGAGGGGAACATGACTGCTCTGCCGGAACGTTCGCAGCTGGCTACACGATGGACGCGTGGGAGAGGTGGCGGGTCGTGTGTCTGGCGGCTCTTTCTGAGGAGGACGTTGAAGATCTCTACATTCGGAACCATGAAAACAGGTCTTCTGCTGATTGGATTAGGCATTGCCCTGGTTTATTGAGGAATTAAGAAGACGGTGACAGCTGTCCAAAGCCTCACAAGGCTGCCCGTGATGATTGAAGCGGTGGGCAGAGCTGTCAGCACTGAGACTGTCTATGAACCAGAATATGGATAACATCGTGGAGAAGCTCACAGCTTTGCAAAGGCAAATGGATCGTTTCAGAGACCAAATTGGACCATGAGAATAGCCGTGTAAATTTAATGCGGCTACTCGCCCGAAGACCAAACAATCCCAATCTTACCTGTTTTCGGCCGCCCCCAACCAGCACTGGCCTTGGCCAAGGCCGCTGTTGGAACAACAACTCCCCCGGAAGAGCACTGCAGTGAGCCGCTCTTGCGTTCCTTCCCCAACTCCCCAGACACCTAGTGATTGTTGACTCTGTCTGGGACCTGATCAAGGTTGTCTCCATGGTGTAGAGAATCTGGAGTCTGCCAGGTGGGCATCCTTCAACCTCACAGTTGAAAACAGTTGCTGGACAAGCAGATCATCAGATAAAATTAATTCATGATTCACAGGGATATCGTCGGAGTAAATATATGATAGACCCAGTTGACATATTAATATTTAATTATAATCCGTTTTGATTAAATATTGATATACAATTGAGCTAATTTTTACCTGTCTGTAACACGTGGTCTATGCAATTAATTATAATCAATTTGTGGTTGATGGCCGAGTACACATGCATGCAGATGCAGGTAACATATCATCCCTTAACATGTACATGTAATAACATGTAAGACTGATCTGGTCCAAACCTGTGTGAATAATTATTAATTATCAATTATTAATTATTATATGAAAATTCCCCATTTAGTATCAGGTCAGAATCTTTACAATGGCAACTTGCTGTGTATCCCTATGACAATCCTGCGGACTGAGGAACCTAGATTACAGCCCATTCACACTCATTTGGACATGCTTCAATATCTGACGCTTTAGGCGCCCTTTAGCGTCAGTTAGATGACGCCCTAGGATCGCGTGTACCCTACCCCCACCCCACACCTAAACCTAACCGCGTCCTCTAACTGACGCTTTCCTTTAGCGTCAGTTAGATGACGCCGTAGGATCGCGTCATGTAACTGACGCTAAAGGGCGCCTAAAACGTCAAATATTGAAGCATGGTCAAAGGTGAAGCCTTGGGGTGAGAATGCGTTGTAGATTATGATGCAAGGCATAGCGACTCTGCAGGCCTACACATACATGAACTTTTACATTTATACAGATATCCAATCACCCGCCCCACACCCCGTCCCTCGCCTTCGCCGCTTTGTACCCCCCAGTCTGACAGGCGTGTCTGTGAGCAGCACCTGAATTGGCTGCAGGACTGGATGGCTGCTTGCCTGTGCTGGGCTACCTCCATCCCCCACTCCCCACCCCTGTTGGAAGTTTTTGTTCTTGTTGTAAAGTGTACTGATTGTGTGCTAATGTTGCTGGGGTGTTTTTTTTTTTCCTGTTCCCACACTGCACTCCTTACAGGAGCATAGTCTGGGGGTTGCCTTTTTCTCCTCACCTCTCCTCTCATGCTGTATTTTCTCAATTCCCTGTCTTCCTGTCCTGTTTACCCACTTGTTATATCGTATATATGTTTGTATGGACAGGTTGATGGCTAATTTCACTGGTACTTGTCACAATAAAGGGTTTACTTACTTACTTCCTTAACTTGGGAACTACTTTTCTTTCTCACTGGCTCCATCACAACACTAAAATAAACTCAATCCACTCTCAATAATAACGCCAATCCAAACACCGACTACTACAAGCCACGGTGTGGCCATGGTTTGACTTCACTTTTATAAGAAATACAGTCGCCAGTCAAAGCAGTCAGGTGGTTCACTACAGGAGTGAACCAGTGTGTTTGCTTCAGACGTCATTTTCAAATGACTAGTGAAGTAATGATACAAGCTCTGAAGCAGTGGTTCATTGCAAGGACCATTCGAGTTGTCGGTGTCAGACGTAATATCACTATAGAGGCCCACAAATTTAGTAAAGAAGAATCAAGATAGTTTTGAGTGTTTGTCTTTATTAAATAGAAAAGACATACATAGAAAACATACTGGATGAGTTGCTGGTTTCTGATTGTTAAAGTTTGTTGTGCTGGATGAGTGACTGGTTGGTGCAAAGAAGTTGTGCTGGATGAGCGACTGGTTGTTGCAAAGTAGTTTGCTGTGCTGGATGATCGACTGATTGCTGCAAAGTAGTTTGATGTGCTGGATGAGTGACTGGTTGCTGCAAAGTAGTTTGTTGTGTTGGGTGAGCGACTGGTTGCTGTAAATTAGTTTGTTGTGTTGGATGGGCGACTGGTTGCTGCAAAGTAATTTGTTGTGCTGGATGAGTTGCTGGTTGTGGATCTGCAGTAAAAGCAGATATGGAGTGTTTTTTTGTGTGTTTTTTTTGTTTTGTTTTTTTGTAAAAATGCTCTTTTAGGGCACCTTTATAGTATATGTAGGTCTGTGTACACTGACAGCAGTGAAAATGTTTGGCCTTTTGACCACAAACAAGGCCACAACTGTATATAACATAATCTAAAACAGAGGTGAAAAAAATGTCTTTGGTAGTACACGTTTTAAAAAATATATTTTATAGACATATTTGAAGCTATTTTTACACACACTCACCTCCATGTTCAACAGATCGTAGTTTATGTCCAGCTAAATGGGTCATTATTTGATGATACTGGCTTGGCTGTATATGTCACATGATGTGCATGTGAATAAATTTGCATCTGCATGACAGCGCTGTGGTTGAGGATCTTTACCTCTCTGCTGAATTGTTATGTGCTGAATAGGCACAAAGAGAAAATGTCCTCACATTTTTTTTAAAGACATTCTTTCCACTATATTTTACTAGAAACAATTAACTATAGCATTTAATCTGACAAGCTAACTAGCTGGTTAATCTTGATTAACAATTGTAAATTAGTTTATTATTTAATTGAATTGATTCTTGAAATGATGTTTTAGAAACAAAGTTCGGGAGGAGCACGTTCAAATAATTGATCAAATTATCACATCATTCCAACCAGCTGTCGACAATCAGTAATTAACATGTCCATCCAATCAGCTTGAGTTTGAGACATATATGAAGAGTTCAGATGCAAAAGCCTCTAAATGCCATTTGAAATTTTCTTCTTTAATGATGATTTTTATCAAACTTGTATATTTAAGTTCAGTAATTTCACTTAAATAACAATTAATAGGTAATTATCATTGCCATTTAAGTGAAATCACTGAACTTAAATATACAAGCTTGATAAAAATGATCATTCTAGAAGAAAATTTCAAATCGCACATAGAGGCTTTTGCATCTGAACTCTTCATATATATATATATATATATATATATATATATACTAATTTGACTCACCAATGTTCCTCGACAGTTTTGCAGCATCTTGGCTTGCTGTTTTGCTACCATGCAACATGACATCATGACTTTTGCATAAACATACACGCCACTTTCGAGTCAAGTGGCGTGTTATCTCTACACATTTTGAGCTATCCGCGTGTATCCTCGTGTATGCGTGTATGTCTACGCCATTAACGTCTGAGTGATTTCGCGTGTCTGTACACGCCGTCAAATGTCCGCGCGAAACGAAGCAAAATGTAGATCTACATCTGGGGAGCGATCTTTTTTTTCCTAGGATGGTAAGGGAACAGTCATAAATGCCATTAACCCCAGTGACGGTTAGGTTTAGGGACGGGGTTGAGGTAAGTCATATATTTATATATACAGTAATAACGTTAAGTCAACGGCATTCATAAACACGCTAAAAAGCAATTATGCGTCTTGATAGCACGCCAAAAATGGAAATACGAATTGGCGTGTCATACACACGCTACTTCATGAGATCAGTCTGTCAAGTCAAGTCAAGTCACATTTATTTATATAGTGCTTTTCACAATACAGATTGAATCAAAGCAGCTTCACAGTGATAACATGAAAGTAGTACAACACAGATCAATAATATTGTTAAATATCAAATACTAAATAACCCCGACTAAGCAAGCCAAAAGCAAGCCAAAAGCAAGGCGACAGTGGCAAGGAACCAAAACTCCATCAGATTGCATGGAGAAAAAACCTTGGGAGAACCCAGGCTCAGTCGGGGGCCAGTTCTCCTCTGGCTTACATTCATATTGTTTATATATAAATATCAAATATAAATATTGTTTATATATAAAACGTCTCCATAACATATCGCCGGCGTTGAGTCGTCTCTTCACAGGCGCTGGTCTTCTCGTCACAGTTGTTGGGGCATCCGAAATCCCCGTGAGAGGCTGGATACAAAACTGGACCTGACGAACGTCATAACAGCAGAAAGGCAGATGGGAGATAATTAGCATAGCTGATGTTCATAATGATTTCCATTGTACGGGAGTCGGTGTTAGAAAACCACTATCTCACAAACTCACCGCAACCCAACCATACGCGCCAACCAGTTTGACTAAGGCTGTCGAGCCCCACTGTCGCGGAAATGCGTTTCAGTGGCAAACGGTTCCATATGGCATAACAGAGGACTAAAAGGTAAGCATTATGTGAATGCTTGACTAAAGAGATGCATCTTTAATCTAGTTTTAAACTGTGTCAGCGAGTCAGAGCCTCGGACCGTATCGGGAAGGCTATTCCAGAGTTTTGGAGCTAAATGCGAGAACGCCCTCCCTCCTTTAGTGGACTTAGATATCCTAGGAATGACCAGAAGCCTTGAATTTAGTGATCTTAAGGAACGCGGTGGATTTTAGGGCGAAAGAAGGTCCGTTAAGTACATAGGAGCTAAACCATTTAGGGCTTTATAGGTCAGTAGTAGTACTTTGTAGTTGATACGGAACTTAATAGGTAACCAGCGATGATAAAATCGGTGTTATATGATCATATTTTCTTGACCTAGTAAGAACTCTAGCAGCTGCATTTTGTACTAACTGTAGCTTGTTTATTGACGATGCAGGGCAACCGGCTAATAAAGCATTACAGTAGTCTAGTCTCGAGGTCATGAATGCATGAACTAACTTTTCTGCATCAGAAACAGATAGCATGTTACGTAGCTTAGCAATGTTTCTAAGGTGGAAAAAGGCTGTTCTTGTAACACATGAAATATGATTTTCGAAAGACAAGTTGCGGTCTAGTATAACACCCAGGTCTTTTACTGTAGTGGATAGAGTAACAGGACATCCGTCTATATTAAAGTTGTATTGTCAGAGGTTTTGTGAGTAGTTTTTTGGACCAATAAGTAATACCTCCGTTTTATCTGAATTTAATAGCAGGAAATTACGCGTCATCCAGCATTTTATATCTTTGAGACACTCTGTCAATTTAGATGAGTCTGGTCGTGATGAAATATATAATTGAGTGTCGTCAGCGTAACAGTGGAAATTAATTCCATGTTTTCTTATAATATTAACAAGTGGCAGAATATATATTGAGAATAGCAGAGGGCCTAAAACCGATCCTTGCGGTACTCCACAGTCTACAGACGTTATCTTTGATTTTTCCCTATTTAAACAGACAAAATGAGAACGGTCCGATAAGTACGATCTAATCCAGCTTAATGCCTGTCCCAGAACACCAGTGTAGTTTTGTAGTCGATCCAAGAGTATTTTATGATCTATAGTGTCGAACGCAGCGCTAAGATCAAGTAGGACTAGTATTGAGATACAGCCTTGGTCAGAAGCTAAAAGTAAATCATTTGTAATTTTAACTAGCGCAGTTTCTGTACTGCGGTCTGAATCCTGACTGGAATTTTTCATAGATATCATTTTCTTGCAAAAAAAGTGCACAATTGAGCGGACACAACTTTTTCTAGTATTTTGGACATAAATGGAAGATTTGAAATGGGTCTGTAATTTGCTAAGTTATTTGGATCTAATTGCGGTTTCTTAATGAGAGGTTTTATTACTGCAAGCTTGAATATTTTTGGAACATGACCTAAAGATAAAGACGAGTTAATAATATTGAGGAGAGGCTCTTCCACTACAGGTAACAGTTCTTTCAGTAGTTTAGTGGGTATTGGATCTAATAAACATGTTGTTGGTTTAGATGCAATGATAAGTTTATTTAGCTCTTCCTGTCCTATCGTTGTAAAGCGGTTTAGTTGTTCTGGAGGGGCCATTATTGAAGCTGAATCATAAGACACCATAGAGGATTGTACATTTATAATTGCCCAGACAGCAAACTGACATTGAATCAACGTGGAAACGACGTCTCTCATGACATTGAAACAACGTTGATTTGCTCATCGAATTAACGTTGAACCAACGTCAGACGCGGCATTCTTCAAAGCTAAATGAAAATCGAAAATTGGTTTGCTTTCATAACGTTGAAACAACGCGTTGATTTCAAGTTGATTTTCCGTTAGTTTTGAAAGAATGACGCATCTGACGTTGGTTCAACGTTAATTCGATGAGCAAAACAATGTCAGATCAACGTTGTTTCGATGTCATATTTCCACGTTGATTCAATGTCAGTTTGCTATCTGGGTGTGTTTTGGATGCTTTCTATTTTCTCATTGAAGTAATTCATAAAATCATTACTACTAAACTGTAACGGTATATCTTGCTCTGGTGATGTCTGTTTATTTGTTAGTCTAGCCACGGTGTTCAATAAAAACCTTGGATTATTTTGGTTATTTTCTATTAGTTTGCGGAGATGCTCAGCCCTGGCTGTTTTTAGTGTCTTTTTATAACGTGACATACTGTCTTTCCACGCGATTCTAAAGACCTCTAAATTAGTTTGTTTCCATTTACGCTCTAACTTACGGGTTTCTCTCTTGATAGCATGCGTAGCACTGTTGTACCATGGTGCTTTAGTTTTCTCTCTAACCTTTTTTAATCTAATTGGTGCAACAATATCTAATGTACTAGTGAAAATGGTGCTTAAACTGCTAGTCATTTCCTCTAATTCATCTGTTTGTTTTGGTTCATTTAGCAGCTTAGATAGATCAGGTAAGCTATTTGAGAATCTATCTATAGTGGTTGGAAGGATTGTTCTGCCTGGTCTATAACGTGGCGCAACATGACATATTTCAGCAGTACATATTATGCAAGTCACCATGTAATGATCAGTGACGTCATCGCTTTGCGGTGTAATATCTATATCAGTTGGATTGGTTCCATATGATATAATTAAATCTAGTGTATGATTTAGACGATGAGTGGGACCACTGACATTTTGTTTGACTCCAAAGGAGTTCAATAAGTCTGTAAACGCAGCCCCTAAAGCATCATTTGTATTATCCACGTGTATGTTAAAATCTCCAACAATTATTGCTTTATCGACATTCACCATTAGATCCGATAGAAAGTCTGCGAACTCTTTTAGGAATTCAGCATATGGCCCTGGAGGTCTATATACAGTAGCCAAGGCTAGAGATAATATGGATTTCCTTCTTACATCTAAGAGTGTAACATTTAGCACAAGTACTTCAAATGAATTAAACCTGTGACCTGTTTTCTGAGTAATATTAAAAATATCTTTATAGATTGTTGCAACACCGCCGCCACGACCGATCAGACCAGTAGCGGAGTGGCAATCGGGAGAGTCGGGAGTTTTCCCGGTGGGCCGGTAGTGTTACGAGGCCGCGAGGGCCGGCCCGGTCTGATAAAATGTATTTATTGGAAGTTCGCCATGGCCCATGGAAGAAAACAATTTTCTTTTTACATTTTTTATAACGGAGCATATATTTGCACTAAATGCCTGTCTTTACAGCAAAACGACACCCGTCAAAGAACAGCCTCAGTGGCGTAGGTCGTAGGGCGTGAAGTGTTTGAATGCAGCTTTTTGATGCGCTGAACGCGAGTTCGAATCCGCCTTGCCGAACTCTCTCTTCTCCCTTTTCCCAACACAGATATGTAAAGATGTAAAATGTAAAACCTAACATTAAGGTCTCTAGCGTTATATTTTGCCAACAAACTAAAATTGAAACCATATGGCGTTGCGCCATTATAATAACTGACATTAGAATAGCATCCAGTTTGTTCTGCGTGATTACTTTGCTCTCGCGATCATCTGGCGTTTTCTCCTAAATAAAAGCTCAAGGGTTTATTTCTTGCAAGTGAAGAAATTAGGACAAAAGTATTTTAATTTTCCTATATTATAGTGTAATGTAGGTTAAAATATACTTTTGAAATACTCATTTTCATTTACACATAGGCTATGGATTTTACAGTACGTCATAGGAATAATTATAAATCATTATTAGGCTACATTATTATAATAATTGTTTGGCATCCTAAAACACCATTGATAATGTAATGCAAACTGAGACTCTCATAACTAAAAAAATATTTGAGCTTTATTGTCCTGGAACAAATTAATGTTTTTTCTTTGTTCAACGAGCAGTTGATGGGTCTTAATTTCGATCTCTTAGAGAGCATGAGATTGATGCATTATAACCTTAAAATGTCCATAATTTTCTTGCGGGGGAGCATGCCCGCGAACCCCCCTAGAGGCACAGAGTCCACCCAACTAGTTTTAGAAAGTACTATGGGAAAGAACGACCATTTATGAACTTTACTCCAGCATACTAGTACAACAAAGTTCCCTTTAAATCAGTAAAACTGTAAATGCTATTGGCTAATCGTGCCGGCGACGAGGGCCGGTGGTCTACGAAATTTCCCGGTAGATTTTTTGGTCCCACTCCGCCCCTGGATCAGACGAGGCTCATGTTTAGAACAGCATCCTGGCGGAGTAGATTCGTTTAGACCGAAATACTCATTTGGTTTAAGCCAGGTTTCAGTAAGGCACAGAACATCGAAGTTATTGTCTGTGACCATTTCATTTACAATAACCGCCTTAGGTGTGAGCGATCTAATGTTTAGGAGACCTAGCTTTAGAAATTGTTTTTGTTCACTGATATTTAGATTTTCTGGTTTAATTACAATAAGATTTTTGCTAGATCCTGCACTAGATTTATTGTTTGCCTTCACTAAACAAGGAATAGACACAGTTTCTATATAATGTTCCACACTATGCATATTAGTTAAGTTTGGACCGCAAAGGCTGTGATTTGGACTTTGACTTACTAGTCATCTGGTGCGTAACGTCTTGGAGATGTTGTCCGACAGCACAGCCGCTCCGATTCGACTGGGATGGAGTCCATCTGCACGGTACAGCCTGGGTCTCTCCCAAAACAGATGCCAATTATTTACAAAGAGCAGTTTCTGTTCATTACACAATGACATTAACCATTCATTTAAAGCAAATAGTCTACTGAACCTTTCCTGTCCTTGTCTGTACGTGGGAAGTGGTCCAGACACGATGATCGCTGCTTTAGGCGCTGTGCTGCGTACCGTCTCGATCAGGCTCCTGTAGTCCTTCTTCAGAGCCTCCGTCTGCCGCAGCCTGATGTCGTTCGCTCCCGCGTGCAGCACAACAGCTCCGACGCGCTCGTCACCATTTAGGATCTCGGGAACCTGTGCAGCGACATCAAGAACACGAGCACCAGGAAAGCAGTGAGTGCGCGCCTTACCTTTACTCGAAGTAGCGCGGACATGGCGGACCATGGATGTGCCGATGATCACGGCATCGTCGCGTTCCGCCTCGCGAAGAGGGGAGAAGCGGTTCCGGGTGGAGATCTCGAAGACCGGGAGGGGCGGAGAGGCAGCTCTGGTCCTGTCTCGTGTCTTCCGCTGTGTGATCCATGGTCCATGTTGTTGTTTCGGTGCCAGAGTGAATGAAGCCCGGGATAATCGCGTCCTCCTGGGCAGAGTAACATACGGAGTAGACGAAGTCGGAGTCAAAGAGTTAACGTTACTAACCACTGATTTGTGAGCATCGCCGCGTGATGCTTCAAGCGTTGAGCGCCGATCCAACAGCTCGGCTTGCTTCACCAGCAGACCACGGATCTGTTTCTCAACGTATTCCAGCTCCTGCTTCACCGTGAAGAGCTCTAACATGTCTTCACCTGCACTCAGAGGTAATGTTAGACACGCATCTGATATGTTTGCCAGTATAACTGATGAACAATAAATTAGTAGTGATACTACAAATATCACTACTAATTTAGGACTGAAATTCCGGAATAGGTTTCAGGTTTCAGTGAAACGGGTGTAAAATGAGACAGCCAATAGGCGAGATGCCACGCATGATATGCTAGCGGGCTAAAGGCTAGTAGCCGGGATTCGGAAGGTTGGATATAAATAGCGATATCAAAGCAATCCAATTGTTTTTTATAAGGAATAATATCGAGGACAAGTTCACATGATATAAAAATAGAAAGTGCTTGTTTATAAATAAGTGGTAAAGAAGAAAATCAAGGATTGGTGAAGAAATTCTCCGGAGCTACAAACACAAACACCGATCGCACGCGCATGCGCAAAAAAGGGTCAAAAAATAGGTAAATGCTACGTGAGATCAGTCTGTACCATGTCACACCAAAGTTCTTCATCTGACGAGGAAACAAACATCCCCAGGGATTCGCCGTTGCTTTTCGCTGTTGTTCTGACAATTTCTGCTGCCTTGTCGAAAAATGCTACCATTCACGAATCGATAGCAGTCTGACAATTTGTGCTGCCTTGTCAAAAATAAATGCTACCCAAGCGTGAATCGATCACAGAGAATGTCGATTCATTCTCTGTTGTTTCTATAATGGTGTAAATCTCATACTATTGTGACATCGTTATTTAATTTAAAGCAGGGTAAGTGCATGGGGAATAAATAAATTTTGATATTTTAAAGGAACTAGCAATTATCACATTTGACAACAAGTAAAACTGACATTATTGTATATTGTTTCTACAAATACAATTATACAGTTATGAGTACTGTATACTATACTGTTTTAATTGTTAAAACGATGTGAAAAAAAATCATCTTTGATATTCATCTTTGACCTGTCTCATAGATTGATGCATAGATTTATGGTCGTGGTAACGCAGAAGAAAACTAAGTCTGCAAATGCGCATAACCTGTAAGTAGCACATGTTGATGATGGGTAGCATGAATCGTCAGAACACTGGCCCCAGGAGTATTCTTCCTACACCGGACATCGCACCTGAGTGCCAGGCTTCTTCACACGGCCACACGCCTACCAGAACAGCCCTACACTCACCAAGACGTCAAGGTCACTCCTCGGCAAGACTTTTATATTCCTCCTCTGCCTCCGCCTACCACTCAGACGCTCACACCTATTGGGAAACGGACCGTAGTAGAATTGAGGTAAGTGCTGGCTGATCCAGACGTACAGGCTTTGTGGAAAAAAAAAAAAGAACAAATTGGAACTATGGGATCTGTAAGTTACCTTACAGTCAGCCAATCTCTCTCCAAAGTCCACACCAACTCCTTAGATGGCTCACAGGTAGAGCAAAGCCTGCAGGGTCCAAAAGCCGCCTCCCCAGACACCGCCGCCATCCTCGCCCACAACATCTGGCTCGCATCGCTTATTGAGCCGCAGCAACAGGCCTTCAGCGAGCCTGGGCCGTGCCTCAGAATTTGCTGTGGCAGGTCCACTCCCACCTCTCGACGAGGCTCAGCGCTTCACCGCGGCTTCTGTGGCCGCTGCGCCACATGCAGCTGGGCCCAGCAGCCTCCCCACAGCCTCTCAGTTTCATACTCCCGCTGTTCATAACCCCTTTTTCTTTTCAGTTACTTCCAGTCCCCGTTGCAGCGACTAGTGCGTGGCTATTGCCACTAGCAGCACAGACCCAACCATTTCAACAGTTTGCCCTACAGGATATAATCCCGCCCACTTCACGTGGCCTGCAGCTCCAGTAGCTCAAACAACCATGAGCCCGCTTGCAGCACAAGCCCACACTTTATTCTATCAACCTTCCTTTCCTTTCTATCCTTAAACTAATTTTCATTTCCAAGCTGCTCATGGTAATCCAAGCGTGTGGCCGCAGCTGACATTCGCAGCCATGGCTTCCCAGCTCTCTCATTCAAACTAAACCACAACATTCTCTCTTCACAGCAACACTGATGCGCGTTCCGTCCAACGCCGTCGCCATGGAACCACCACCAGTGTCTCAAAGCATCAGATCATCTCAGAAATCCCGGACACTGGCTCCAGAGGCGGATCACCTCCCAACCCCAGTTCCTCGCTATTCAGAACTGATATTCTCATAACCCACCCGTTAAAACCCCTCCTCGATGCATCACTCGACACCATCCTCCAAGCAGTTTCTCCCAGGAACCTCCAATTCTACCTAACCGCTTGGAGATGTTTTAAAGCATTCCGTGTCTCTTATAACATGCCGTTCCATGATTTTTCTATGTTTATCACCTAATTTATTTCCTACCTTAATAGTGTTAAGGGCCTATAAGTCGGGTCCATCAGGTTACTTGTTCTCTGGATTAATCTCCTCTGGAACCCCTGTTCATAGACGAATCCAATAAACCGTGACATGCTTTTGGTTCCAGAAATACCTAAAATCTGTTCTACAATTCTACAACTTTCAGGAATTCCACAAAGAATTTCTCAAGCCACTCCTTCCGTATAGGGGCGGAAACTTCAGCAGCCAAAAAAGGCCTCTCCCAACACCAGATCCAAGCTCTTGGGAGATGTGTAGGGGATCTAGAAATTTGTGATTAAAATTGTGAAGATTTTTATTTTGACGTTTGCCACGGGCGCCGCCATTTTGGGATTATGACAGGTCGCACGAGGAGTGAGTTGAGAGGGAGAAGAAGAGCAGCGGGAAGCTGAAGATGAACGTCGACTTCGGGTAATCGGTCAAGATAAAAAGTCGAGTTTAGACCCGTGACAGACATAGGAGTTGCATGACGTTGCTTCTGAGTGTTCGTTTATGTGAACTAGGTTGTTTAAGTGAGTGTTAAAACGAGTTTTCTGCCGTGTTCGTTCGTGAAGCTGAGCAAAGATCCGTTTAGTTTCAGTGAGTTTCAGTCGCGTATGAGGCAATTACTTTCGTGTTTTCTTTGTTTAAAACAGTTTTTGTTTCATTTGTTCAAACGAACTTGAAACAGTGAATGCTGCTGATTGTGTGAAGAAAACGTTTGCTGAGTCGTCAGTTAGGGTCGTGTGTGTTCGTCTTCTCATTGCGTCTCGATCAGCTGGGATTGTGGCCTCGTTGAATCAAGCTGCCGTCGTCAGGATCGCGAGGACAATCGCTGAGGGTCAATGAGTGAAGAAACTGTACCCTGCCATCCCATTGGTCATCATTCAGCACCTCATCCACTAACCAAGAGTGGTGATGTACATTATTTTCTTCTTTTCCTTCTGAACACTGGTAAGCAAACTATAATTCTGTCAGTGTCATCAGAACTGAATTGTTCAATCATGCAGTTGTTTCTGCTGGAACTGTAATCAGTGAATTTTCCTGCAAAGGGATTCATAGACTTTGTTTTGTTCACACAAACTGAATTTTTTTTTGCCGTGGACTAGGGGTTTCATCAACTAGTCGACTGTCACAACCACTAGTTGGCGCTGTTGGCCTTAGTCGACTAGTCGGAAACAAAATGATGACATATATATAGATATATTTTTTTTGTTAACTATCCCTTTAAATACAAGCGGCAGTATACTATAAGCACTATAAGGCGCACCTTCAATGACCTATTTTAGAACATTTTTCAAACGTTTGACTGGGTTTGCATTATGCATCCACTAGATGTGCTAAAGGGAATGCAGCGAGTGCGCGGCGTGGGAGGTGAGGCATTTATTTAAGCGTGAGCGCGCGGGGCGGGCACGTAACTTACATTCGCAGCCTGCTGACAGCAGTGTCTGTTCGTGTGTGTGTTAGAGAGAGAGCGCTCGTGAGCGGGAGATATTTTATACGAGGTTGAACTGGCCGTGTGACAAAGCGGGCATAAGATGGACACGAGCGCGAGCAATTGATCCATATATAATGTGCTCCGGATTATAAAGTTTGAGAAAAGGCCGGATTGAGAAAATTAAAGGCTTTTAAGTGCCCTTTATAGTGCGGAAAATACGAGTACTACTCTCGCTTTTAGACCAGCACGCGACGTGTTTAATTAATATAGACGCATATTAGCACCAGATTTTCTCTCAAATGTTTGCTTTCACTTTCTATATGGGGAGGCTGCACTTTAGACATAACCAATTCTGTTTATGTAAAAATTGTGTGTATTTAACAGTATTAGCATAATAAGACTTGAAAGATAACTTAGTCCAGTATTCAGGCGCTGTTTGACAGGCTTCTAATGCCTGTGAGCGTCGGGGATATGCCACGCGCTCAGGAAAGCGCACGTTAGAACAGCGCGTGAATTAAATGTTTAACCGGCAAGGCTTATGCAAACAATGAACTTTTGTGAATTGCAGTGTCCCGTACCTATTCCTTAACGTGTGATGTGTAGGCTACGTCGCGTTGTACAGTTGAGAGACGCCAGAACTGATAGAATGCACTGTAACACGATACTACTACTACCATATTTCTTCAAAAGCAGATCGTGGAGACATTTACTATTCGTGTTGTCGTGTCACAGGTCGAGGGGAGGAACGCTCGGGTGACCAACCACCCCCCCTCTAACCGAGTCACCACCGTGAGGAGCCGACACCACAGGCACACAACAGAGGACCACAGAGACAGAGATAAGTTTCAAAGGAGTAACAATCTTTATTAAACCAAGGGTTTCTCACAGTTCAAGAGACTCTCGTCAATGTTGCAGACTTCCGGACTCATACAGTAAGTATGGCAGGTAAGGATTCTTCACAGTACAGGGTACTCTCGTTGGTGCACGGTAATGAAGCAGTGGATTAAAAGCTTACTTTTCCCCCAGCGGTGCTGCAGACTTCCGGACTCATACAGTAAGTATGGCAGGTAAGGATTATTCACAGTACAGGGTACTCTCGTTGGTGCACAGTAATGAAGCAGTGGATTAAAAGCTTACTTTTCCCCCAGCGGTGCTGCAGACTTCCAGACTCATACAGTACGTATGGCAGGTAAGGATTCTTCACAGTACAGGGTACTCTCGTTGGTGCACAGTAATGAAGCAGTGGATTAAAAGCTTACTTTTCCCCCAGCGGTGCTGCAGACTTCCAGACTCATACAGTAAGTATGGCAGGTAAGGATTCTTCACAGTACAGGGTACTCTCGTTGGTGCACGGTAATGAAGCAGTGGATTAAAAGCTTACTTTTCCCCCAGCGGTGCTGCAGACTTCCGGACTCATACAATAAGTATGGCAGGTAAGGATTCTTCACAGTACAGGGTACTCTCTCTCTCTTCAGTTCACAGTAGGGCGACAGTGGGTTAAACGATTACTTTATCAGCATTGCTGTATACTTCTGGGCTCAACAGTAAGTAGAACAGGTGAGGATATTCACAGTACAAAGTACTCTCTCTTCAGTTCACAATAGGGAGACAGTGAGTCATAAGGTTACTTTACCAGCGATGCTGTGTGCTTCTGGGCTCAAACAGCAAGTAGAACAGGTGGGGATCTTCACAGTACAAAGTACTCTCTCCTCAGTTCACAGTAGGGCGACAGTGGGTTAGACGATTACTTTACCAGCGATGCTGTGTGCTTCTGGGCTCAAACAGTGAATAGAACAAGTGAGGACATTCACAGTACACAGTACTCTCTCTTCAGTTCACTGTATCACTCTGGGCTTCTGACGGGGGCAGATATAATAACCTTCCACGAACATGTAAGCATGGATAAGGGCCACTTCTCAACAAAGACACAGCACACTTGTGTTCACTTCAATTCCACAGCAATAAATCAATGTGTATCAATAAGGCAAAAGCACTGCAATTCACTCACACGGTAGGGCTGATCAGAGGCCTCGCTCTGTTTGTTGTGCTCACTTTACATGGGGTTTCACTTTCAATTCCTCCTCCACACACTCTGAAACACATAGCTCCTCCAACAGTCAGATCCACACTCACTGTATCCTCTTCAAGCGGTTTAAATGTTCATAAGTTAAAATCAGTTCACTTATCTTTGCTCTTTCCTTCCCCAGCACAGATCCAGTCGATAGCTCAGACCAGCAGGCTTCCTACAAACAATCACTCTGATCCAGCAAGCTTAAATGGGCGTCTCTCCCTTTCCCCTGTCCCTTCCCTCTCAGTGGGTCCTCCATCTGAGCCTCCTCCATCTGTGTCTTCCCCGTCTGAGCCCTCCTCTCCCTTCTGTCTGTCTCCTTTTATCTTGACTCGTCAAACAGGAAACCTGTGTGAGTGCCGCTCCTCTCTCTCTCGCACCTGCAGGGCATTAGCGCTAATCAGTGCAGGCATGATTCCATCACGCCCGGAACTGCAGTGGTGTGTTGCACACAATCCGTTCCCCTAGGGAACTTGCGACTCTGAGGAGGGTTCCGATCGCCAAGCGATTTTGTCACCCGTGACAGTCGCACACCCCTAGAATAAACCATTTAACGACTAGTCGACTAGTCGTCGACTGTTATGCAAAACTAGTCGACTAGCAAAAATCAGTAGTTGTGAAACCCCTACCGTGGACTCATAAATGGACTGAATATAACTTTTTCCTTTCCTGCATTTTTGAATCGGATCTTGAATTTTTGAGCCTAATTGAAGTGAACTCTAAGTGAACCAAGTGAACTTCATTTGAAAGATTGAGTGAACTGTGAAACGATTCAGTCTACTTGGAGCAAGTAAAATTGATTGTTCAGAAACTGAAACATTTGTTGATTTTTCTCTCCTTATTATTTTTCACATTTTTATTTCACTTTGATTGATCTGCATCTGAAATTGTTTTTTTTACATTGCCTGTGAAAACTAAGCAAACAGAATCATTTCAGTTCGTGCATCAAATATAAATGTTTATTTTTGTTTATTAAACTAAAACTGTTTATGCTAATTTTGATTCATTTATGCTAAGGAGTGGGGGCGTCTTACCTATCCTGATAGATCTGGGGCGGGCGGGTCTTGCAGTCAACTAGGTTTAACTCCTGAGTTTTCTACATAAACACACTTCAGGTGGCTGCTGTGTATTGAGTAAATCCTGAAGCCCACCTTGCCGACTCTTGAGCATTACACATTGCAGCAGGATAGACTCCACACAACAGGGATATCAGTTGTACAAAGACTAAAAGCATTGGGTGGGGGGACTAGGATCCTGTTGCTCACTCAATCTTCCTTAGCATATTGTTAAATATTTCCCCCACAAGGCGGTGGCATATATCCCTCCGCCTCATACTGGCGTCACGAACAGGATAAACTAGCGAGAATTCTACTTAAGTATAAGTTTCTGGTCTTTGAGACAACGCTATGGCTGAAATGGAAGAATTAAAAAGACAGTTTGATGAGATGGAAAGGAGGTTCGGTGAACAGGCGGACATGTTGGCACAGGCCAGAGCTGAACAGAGAGAAGCGCTTTCACTGGCTAGAGCTGTCATCGATCAACAGGCAGTGGCTCAGAGAGTTCCATCTACTGTTTACATTCCAAGAGACCGTAAACTTCCAGACTTCAGCGGATGCCGTTCCAGGCCTGGTGAATCAAGTGTAAAGGATTGGATAAACTCAATGAAGTCCGCTTTTAAAGTAATTAAAATTCCTGAAGAAGACAAAATTGAGTTTGTTAAGCAGTACCTCAAAGACGAAGCTAAAATGACAATTAAGTTTATGCTTAATGGAAGAGAGAAATCAGTTGATGAGATTTATGATGCTTTGGATCAGACTTATGGGGACAAACTTCCCATCGGCAGCAGACTGAAAGAGTTTTATGACCGCAAACAAATGCCTGGAGAAACCATCCGCTCTTACGCTTATGACTTGCAGGAGAAGCTGAGCATCATCCAGAATCGGGATCCATCTAGAGTTCCTGATGCTGATGGTGTGCTGAAAGAACAGTTGGTGTTAGGTCAAGTCAAGTCACATTTATTTATATAGCGCTTTTCACAATACAGATTGTATCAAAGCAGCTTCACAGTGATAACATGAAAGTAGCACAACACAGATCAACAACATTGCTAAACACTAAATAACCCCAACTGAGCAAGCTCAAAGCAAGCCAAAAGCAAGGCGACAGTGGCAAGGAACCAAACTCCATCAGATTGGATGGAGAAAAAACCTTGGGAGAACCCAGGCTCAGTCGGGGGCCAGTTCTCCTCTGGCTTACATTCATATTGTTTAAATATAAATATTAAATATAAATATTGTTTATGAATCAAACGGCGCCATAACATATCGCAGGCGTTGAGTCGTCTCATCACAGGCGTTGAGTCGTCTCATCACAGGCGTTGGGGCATCCGAAATCCCCGTGAGAGGCTGGACACAAAACTGGACCTGACGAACGCCATTTTTCTCGGGACAAGCGTCCCGAGATAACAGCAGAAAGGCAGATGGGAAATAATTAGCATAGCTGATGTTCATAATGATTTCCGTTATAACTCACAAACTCTCCGTAACCTGAACTCTCCGCTACCCAACCATACGCGCCGACCCGTTTGTCTAAAAGGCTGTCGAGCCCCACGGGTGCGTTAAGCAGTTTCAGTGGCAAACGGTTCCGTATGGCATAACAGAGGACTAGAAGGTAAGCATTATGTGAATGCTTGACTAAAGAGAAGCGTCTTTAATCTAGTTTTAAACTGTGTCAGCGAGTCAGAGGCTCGGACCGTATCGGGAAGGCCATTCCAGAGTTTTGGAGCTAAATGCGAGAACACCCTCCCTCCTTTACTGGACTTCGATATATCCTAGGAATGACCAGAAGCCTTGAATTTAGTGATCTTAAGGAACGCGGTGGATTGTAGGGCGAAAGAAGGTCCGTTAAGTACATAGGAGCTAAACCATTTAGGGCTTTATAGGTCAGTAGTAGTATTTTGTAGTTGATGCGGAACTTAATAGGTAACCAGTGTAGAGATGATAAAATCGGTGTTATATGATCATATTTTCTTGACCTAGTAAGAACTCTAGCAGCTGCATTTTGTACTAACTGTAGCTTGTTTATTGAGGATGCAGGACAACCGGCTAATAAAGCATTACAGTAATCTAGTCTCGAGGTCATGAATGCATGAACTAATTTTTCAGCATCAGAAACAGATAGCATGTTACGTAGCTTAGCAATGTTTCTAAGGTGGAAAAAGGCTGTTCTTGTAACATATGAAATATGATCTTCGAAAGACAAGTTGCGGTCTAGTATAACACCCAGGTCTTTTACTGTAGTGGATAAAGTAACAGGACATCCGTCTATATTAAAGTTGTATTGTGAGAGGTTTTGTGAGTAGTTTTTTGGACCAATAAGTAATACCTCCGTTTTATCTGAATTTAATAGCAGGAAATTACGCGTCATCCAGCATTTTATATCTTTGAGACACTCTGTCATTTTAGATGAGTTAGTGTTTTCATCTGGTCGTGATAAAATATATATTTGAGTGTCGTCAGCGTAACAGTGGAAATTAATTCCATGTTTTCTTATAATATTACCAAGTGGCAGCATATATATTGAGAATAGCAGAGGGCCTAAAACCGATCCTTGCGGTACTCCATAGTCTACTGACGTTATCTTTGATTTTTTTCCCATTTAAACAGACAAAATGAGAACCGTCCGATAAGTACGATCTAAACCAGCTTAATCCCTGTCCCTGGACACCGGTGAAGTTTTGTAGTCGATCCAAGAGTATTATATTGGAGAAATACAAATTTGTCAAATGTTTAATTTAGGTTTCCACTCCAATGGTATAAAAACTGATAAAGTCTCCAGCGAGAGTCTCCTTTCCTGATAGTCCTGTTTTTTGATTGGATTAGCTATAAGGGAGACTTCCACCTTTTGTCTTTAATGGCTCTGGGATGGCTCTTTGGAACCAGAGTTCCTGCCACCATCAGCATTTGAAAAGTTATGCTGATTCAATCGGATTGGTAATGGCCTCAGAGTAGGGTGTGTTCCTAATTCATTTGCATGCTTTGTTTCAGTTTCTCCCCCCCCTCAATGTAAACTCCTCCCCTCTAAATGTATAAATTGTAAGGGAATGTTTTCCCTTAGTTAGACTATCTTAGACTATCTTTGAGATGACTACAGCTACGCAATAAAGAACTTCTGCGTGTAAGATACCTCAAGAGTCTCCTGGTCTGTTGCGTGGAAGAATAAAAAACTTCACTACAGATGGTGCCGTGACCCGGATAGAGAAATCTTACCTGAATCAAGAACTGCAACAAAAGATTTCAACAGAGAAATCTTACCTGAGTTCCAGAACAAGATCAACAAAGTGAACTGAGTTCCAGAACAAGAACAAAAAGAACTTTTCTGACTGAGTTCCAGACTGAATCTTTTCATACAAGCAACGATTCGGTGAGTTTCACTCTATTCAAAGAACCAGACCAGTACCAAAGTTGTGCCTCTGCGCCGTCAGAGAAAGAGTTATCAGGCAGCTGTAGTGTTTGATTAACTAAAGTTATCCTTTAAAAGTGGTCTTTTAAAGATGATAGATATCCTCTGTTGTCAGGCAGGGAAGATTGACATTAAATGTTAATATTTTGGGATCCTCTGAATAAGTCAGGGAAGTTGTAAGATATCCTCTGAATGAGTCAGGGAAGTTTTGTCGAACGGAATAGTGCCTCTACGTTGCTAGAGAAGATATCCTCTAAACTTAGGGAAGATTAACATTACGTGTTAATATTGGTGATAACCTCTGTTCGCAGAGAAGGATTAGCATTTTTTTTTTTTTGCTAGTTTTTTTGGTCATCCTCTAAAAGTTTTGGAAGGTGAAAGATCCTTTCCATTTTCTTTCAGGGAAGATTAGCGTAACATGCTAATAGTTTGTGTTGTTTTTTTTTGTTTGGTGTTACCCTCTAAAAATTTACTTTAGAGATGAAAGTTTGATCCTCTGTACAGGCAGGGAAGATTAGCATAAAGTGCTAGTAATATTGTGGATATCCTTTGGTCTGCCAAAGAAGGTTTAACAGTCGATCTGTGTAAACAAGTGTAGCCTCTGTTTGATCAGAGAAAGTTTAGGTTTTGTGTGTAACAAAGAAACTCACAAAATGGTTAGGAAAAATGCTAGGTTGGTTCCTACAACTGAGAAAAGTGGCCTTGCCGCTCCATTGTGGTCAGATAGCGAATTCAAAGCACTGTTAGGAGAACAAATGAACCTAATAGTTACTGAAAAAGTTAGGAAAGAACTAACACAGAAATATGAGATTCATCCAGACAAGACTTGGTCGGTAGATGACTGTAAAAAAGTACTAGGAGCATGTATCAGAAAGAAAAACATGAAAGGCATAATCTGTTGCCATAGAGAGTTTGGTTTAGCACTAGCTTCACAACAGTCTGAGCAAAAGTCAGAGCTAGAGAAAGAGAACAAAGAGCTACGGGCTAGAGTTTCCGCATTGACCAAGAAATTGAACCGCAACAAAGATGCAGAAAAAACTGATGTGGAAGTAGTAAGTCAGCCTGATAACATCTACCCTGATTTACAAGCATTCTTTGAAAGAGATGTAGACATCCCATCAGTAACTGATAAGCATGTAAATTCAGTGAATGTGTGTGGGGCTAGAAAAAGATCGCAGGGAATTGAAGAGTCAGAAACTGTTCCTTCCAGTGCATCTGTTGTTCATATCCAAACTGTTGCCAAAACGCTTGGACCTAGAGATATAGAGAGATTGTCACAGAGTTTGCCTTCAGCACGCACACAGTTTTCTGAATTTAGAAGAGTTTTGATCAGCAAAATGCGTCTCTACGACATGTCGTTAACAGAAGTCACACAGTTAATGTCTCAAATTCTAACTGAATCTGAATTCAACAGTTTTGAGTCTGCTGTTACCTCTGAACTACAACGTGCCAGTAGAAGTGATATGAGAGAGGGTGTTTTGAAAATCCTAAAGTATATTCTAGGACCCAAGATAGATTGGTCTAGAATTACTAACTGTGTACAAAAGAAAGACGAAACGGTGAATGAATATACTGAGAGGTTTTGTCAGTCAGCTGTAACGTACAGTGGAATAGTGGATGATTCTGACAGTGTACTCGATGACAAAGGACCGCTGGTCCGCATCTGGTCAGATGGCCTTGTAGTTGACTACAGAAGAGCGTTGCCATTTTTAGATCTGACTTGGTCTCACAGAACTCTAAGAAGTAATCTGGAAAGGTTGGCAGCATGGGAAAAAGATGCGGATGTTAAAGCCAAAGTGAGAGTAGCAGCAGCAGCTACGTTTAGCACAACCCAAACAGAAAGCAGGTGGCCTAAAAAAGAAGGCAAATGTCACTATTGTGGAAAAGTAGGGCATTGGGAGAAAGAATGTAGAAAGAAGTTGCAAGACACAAAAAGAAATGCCATGCATAATTCTGGTCCTCCTCAGCCTGCTTATAACCCTGACGCAGTTCCACAAGTGTCCACTGAGACTTTAGGACAGCTCGTTCAGGCTCTTCTAAGAGCACAAAAAGACCAGGAAAAAAACTAATTGTTGGGGCTGTGAATAGCTACCTTTCACCTGTAATCCATCATAATGACGAAAGAATTTTTGTGAAAGGTAGCATACAGGAGAAAGAGATTGATTTTTTGCTTGATACAGGTGCAGAATCTACAGTAATTCCTACAAAATTAGCTAAAGGTTTAAACATCCCGTTCAAGAAAACCAAATTTACATTAACTGGTGTAATAGGTGAAGATTCTGTTTTGTATGAAACCCCGCCCATTGAGATACAATTTGGCCCGAAAACTCTGACTACAAAATTGTTATGTGCTCCATTAAATACAGGTGCAATTTTAGGCATGGATCTCCTGAGACAAGTACATCTAACTTTAGACTTGTCCCCAGAATCTGCTAGCATCCAAATTTCCTCAGCACAAATTTCTACCAGTGGGGAGATCTCTCCAGAATATGCTTTCTTACAGAATCATCCAATTTGGGCTAAAGACAAGGATGATTGTGGTTTGTTGACAGGTGTAGAACCAGTAAAATTAACAGGAAATGCACCTCCGGTCACCAAACAATATCCTATCAATAGGGAAGCTATTCAGGGGATCAAACCTATTGTAGAAAAATTGCTGACACAAGGAGTGCTAGTTAAAACCAACAGTCCATGTAATTCCCCCATATGGCCCATAAAGAAATCTAATGGGACATGGAGACTCACAATAGACTACAGAGTAGCCAATAAACATATTGATAAAATCACCCCCCTAGTGGCGGATCCTTCCACAATCTGTAATGGTTTGCCATTGGAGTGTAAGATTTTTTCAGTAATTGATATGTCTAATGGATTCTTTTCTGTACCGTTGCACCCTGACAGCCAGCCATGGTTAGCTTTCACCGTTGACTATGAGCAATACCAGTGGACACGTTTGCCACAGGGATTTCAAAACTCCCCAACCATATACCATCAGGCTGTCAGACGTGATTTGTGTGACCCAGAATGTCCGGTAAAACAGTCCACTATGATTCAATATGTTGATGATATTTTGATTGCCTCAACTGATCACGAGGTACATCAAACTGAATTGGCAGCATTGTTGGACTATTTGCATAAAAGAGGACACAAATGCAGCTTTCACAAAGCTCAAATTGCTAAACAGCAAGTCACATTTCTGGGTCAAACAATTGGTGCAGGGAACAGATCCATTACACAGGATAGAGCGGCATCAGTCAAAACTATAGCTCCACCTACCACCATTAAAACACTCCGATCATTTTTAGGAACAGCAGGTTACTGTAGACCGTGGATAGAAGAATATGCCTCGATTGCTCAGCCTCTTTATGACTTGTTGAAAGGTCATGGTAAAGATTCAGATACTGTTTGTATGGAAGATGTTCACCTCAAGGCGTTCAATGATTTGAAGAGAGCACTATGTCAAGCACCAGCATTAGGAATTGCCCAATCTGATAGACCCTTTGTGCTTTATGTTCATGAACACTTAGGCTTTATGACTGCATGTCTAATGCAAGATCATGGGGGCAGTTTACGCCCAATTCATTATTATTCTGGTAAACTTGACATAGTCGCTCAAGGTATGGGCCCATGCCTCAGAGCAGTGCAGGCAGTTCATCTAGCTCTTCAAGCTTCATCAGTAATGGTGTTAGGTCAGACTGTATATGTAAAATGCCCACATGCAGTGTCCGCACTAATGAATCAAGCAAAAGTCACCTCTGTAACCTCCTCCCGTTGGGGAAATTGGTTAGCCACTCTCACAGCCCCGAACATTGTTTTACAGCGTGCACCTGTCACAAACCCATCCTCATGTATGATGTCTGCAATGACTGAAGTTTTGTTAGAGGATGAAGGAGAAATGACTCACGACTGTGTTACGCTTACATACACACCTACGAGTGAAGTAAAAGAAACTCCCTTAGAGAATTCAGATCTAGAGTTGTTTGTTGACGGTTCAGCTCAAGTGATTGAAGGTAACAGACGAGCAGGTTATGCAGTAACGTCCACCACTGAAGTGGTTGCTTCAGGTCGTCTTCCAGATCATTTTTCAGCTCAAGCTGCAGAAATAGTAGCCTTAACAAGAGCATGCACGCTAGCTTCAGGATCAATTGCAAATATTTACACAGATTCCAGGTATGCTTTTGGGGTAGTTCATGATTTTGGTGTCATTTGGCAAACCAGACAGTTTCTAACTTCTGCTGGATCCCCCATTAAGCATGCTGGATTAGTGAAAGACCTAATGTTTGCCATGAAACTTCCAAAGAAATTAGCAGTGATCAAAGTGAAAGCACATCTCACAACTAATACTACTGAAGCTAAAGGTAATTCTCTTGCTGATGTAGCGGCTAAACAGGCTTGTTTCTATGAAAAGGTACAAGTGTGTACAGGTAGTACAGCACAGAAAACAATTTTGCCTCCTGAATCAATAATTGATCTGTACAAGAGCGTTCCGCTGTTTGAAGCATGGACATGGTTAGACAAAGGAGCCACAGTGGATTCATCTGGTTGCTGGACCAAAGGGGGAAAGTACGTTGCTCCCGAATCACTGTTGCCATATTTGGCTCAACAAATACACAGTTTGGGGCACAGTGGTCCAGCAACGATGAACCACAGGTTCTCAAATCAATGGTGGAATCCAAAATTCAGAAATGTAGCCACAGAAACAGCCAAGAGGTGTGTTACATGTCAGAAAAATAATGATGTTCCAGCAGCCATTACACCAGCAGCACATACTCCAGCTCCACCAGGGCCATTTCGTCACCTGCAAGTTGATTACATATCATTGCCTCGTTGTAAGGGAAAAACTGATGTTTTGGTAGTAATAGACAAATTCTCAAGATGGGTAGAAGCTTATCCAACAGGACGTGCTACAGCTGCACATACTGCTAAATGTCTTGTCAATGATTTTATTCCCAGATGGGGATTGCCAGATTGCATTGATTCAGATCAAGGTACACATTTCACTGGACAGGTAGTCAAGGAAGTGGCTAAAATGTTGCAGATTAAGTGGAACCTTCACTGCCCCTATAGGCCTCAAGCATCAGGACAGGTTGAACGTGCAAACAAAACAATCAAAACCAGGCTAAGCAAAATGCATCAGGAAGGAGTACCATGGGTCGAAGCGCTGCCAGCAGTATTGTGTAGTATGAGAGCGTCACCTAACAGAGCAGTAGGACTGAGCCCTCATGAGATTATTACTGGACGCCCAATGCAGATGCCAGGTGTGATTGATCTTAGAAATGCTGATGTACACATTGCCTCAGATGCCCTGATCGCTTACTGTGAAAACCTCACAAAGGCAGTACAGAGTGCCAAAGAGAGAGTTGAGTCATGTTGGCAGACTCCACCAGAAGGTGGACACGCAATTATTCCAGGTCAATGGGTCATGATAAAGTCATTCAGAAACAAGCCATTAGAACCTAAGTGGCAAGGACCACATCAAGTAATGTTGATTACAGCAGCCGCAGTATTGTGTCAAGGAAAAAAAACCTGGACTCATGTGTCACACTGTAAGGTTGTTCCGCCACCGACAGGAGTAGGATAGGACACGAACAAGTGAGGAACCCAAGGGAAGAACCGAAATGCCATATGCGTCGGGGGTCACCCCTTGGGCGAAGATTCCCTCATAGGCTTTCCCCATCCATTTAGTCCATCCCCACCTCACTGTGTTTTCTTTAGGTGTCTAAAAATAAGAAACAGGGAAAGAAGGAATAACCATAGCAGAACAACAATAGCAGACTCTGAAAAGTTTACAACCATTGTGTTTGAACCAATACTGCTCTCCTGTCTTTTGTTTTCCTTTTCTTCCTCTGTGCAGATACCACTTGATGGCTGTCCTGAGACCCATACACACCGACCCTTCACCTGTGTAGGAAGACACCACTTCCAGAAAAACAACGAGACCCACTGCCGGGCCAACTAGCATCAAAGAAAAGAAGAAAAAAATACACAACGCAGAGAAAAGACTTACGGAACCTTCAGTCATCCAACATGATCAAGATTGTCGTACTACTAACCATCCTGGACATCACACAGAGTGTGGACGTCAGAAACAACATATTCCTAGAACTCATGAATATGTCAAGAAACGCCTTGTTTGCGGGAAAGAACGTGTGCATGCCACACGCACCTTCAGTAGGAGCAGGAATCCCATGGGTGGCGCATCCTATCTCCAAATGTGACACGTGCACCTTATTCGATCATCATAGCAGTGGATTATACAACAAGGACACATGCCACAACATAACACTTCCTCCAGTTTCTTCATGTTGCATTCCAGGACTACCATCCTGCAACCTAACTTCAGCTACTCCCATCATGACAGATGTACTTCTGCCAATGATGTTCTACTGGTGCATGGAAAATTATGCTCCAGCATCGACTCCACTGGGTGAAATTCCTCGTGAACGCTGCAGATTTGTGATTGAAAGAGGAGAAGAAGAATCCCATGTGTATGTTCTAACAACCGAGGAGAAACAGGAAAATGACTTAAAAAGTTGTCTCTACAGGAACCCATCCCTACCAAAATTTTTTGCCGTAAATCAGTTGTGTAGGATCCCTCCACCACCTGACACTTTTTGGTTATGTGGAACTTCTGTTTACAGCATCCTCCCCAGCCAGTTCAACGGAAGGTGCACACTGGTTTATGTTCTACCAGCTATCAGAGAGAATACACATTCCACCTCAAGCTCCCCACAGCTACAAAATTCAGCTCCCACCACAAACCAAGAAGATGGGTGCATTCCTGGACTCACTTGTGCACAAACATGGTGGTCAAGAACTCTTGGAGCATTAATACCGTCTTATGGTGTCATGCAGGCCTTGGATCAAGTCAGAAGCTTATCGAATTCTGTACAAAAATTGGCCAATGATACAGCATTAGCACTGGGTAACATCACAAACACTCTCGCTTCACACAAGATAATGATCTTACAGAACAGAGTGGCCTTGGATTACATTCTAGCATCACAAGGAGGAGCCTGTACCATCATCGGTCCTGAGTGCTGCACCGGGTTAATGGACCCCACAGAAAACTTGACCAAAATCCAACAAGACATTCTTGATCTCTCAACTGGATTAAAGAAGATGACTGAAGACAATTCGACATGGTTCGGAAACTTGATTGGTAAACCGTGGATGTGGATGAAGGAAATAGCAATTCTGCTGTTGTTTCTCTTATTAGCGTACAATCTATGTGTCCACAGTATCAAGTGTTTCATCCAAAAAATGAATTACACCTCTCACGAGAAAATCACCGTTCCAACCAGTAAAGACTATTATCCGTAAGAACTTCACGGACCCTAATTGCATGTTTGTTTTCTGTGTCAGCATGTAATTACAGAAAAAGCAGACACAGAACATGAGTATGTGCCTGTAACTAGCAAAAGAGTGAACTTTTAATTGTTTAAATTTGTATATAGTGTGGGAGTTATTTAGAACTCCCAAAGGGGGAATTGGAGAAATACAAATTTGTCAAATGTTTAATTTAGGTTTCCACTCCAATGGTATAAAAACTGATAAAGTCTCCAGCGAGAGTCTCCTTTCCTGATAGTCCTGTTTTTTGATTGGATTAGCTATAAGGGAGACTTCCACCTTTTGTCTTTAATGGCTCTGGGATGGCTCTTTGGAACCAGAGTTCCTGCCACCATCAGCATTTGAAAAGTTATGCTGATTCAATCGGATTGGTAATGGCCTCAGAGTAGGGTGTGTTCCTAATTCATTTGCATGCTTTGTTTCAGTTTCTCCCCCCCCCTCAATGTAAACTCCTCCCCTCTAAATGTATAAATTGTAAGGGAATGTTTTCCCTTAGTTAGACTATCTTAGACTATCTTTGAGATGACTACAGCTACGCAATAAAGAACTTCTGCGTGTAAGATACCTCAAGAGTCTCCTGGTCTGTTGCGTGGAAGAATAAAAAACTTCACTACAATATGATCTATAGTGTCGAACGCAGCGCTAAGATCAAGTAGGACTAGTATTGAGATACCGCCTTGGTCAGAAGCTAAAAGTAAATCATTTGTAATTTTAACTAGCGCAGTTTCTGTACTATGATGCGGTCTGAATCCTGACTGGAATTTTTCATAGATATCATTTTCTTGCAAAAAAGAGCACAATTGAGCGGACACTACTTTTTCAAGTATTTTGGACATAAATGGAAGATTTGAAATGGGTCTGTAATTTGCCAAGTTATTTGGATCTAATTGCGGTTTCTTAATGAGCGGTTTTATTACAGCCAGCTTGTATTTTGGGACATGACCTAAAGATAAAGACGAGTTAATAATATTGAGGAGAGGCTCTTCCACTACAGGTAATAGTTCTTTCAGTAGTTTAGTGGGTATTGGATCTAATAAACATGTTGTTGGTTTAGATGCAATGATAAGTTTATTTAGCTCCTCCTGTCCTATCGTTGTAAAGCGGTGTAGTTGTTCTAGAGGGGCCATAATTGAAGCTGAATCATAAGACACCATAGCGGATTGTACATTTATAATTTTGTTTCGGATGCTTTCTATTTTCACATTGAAGTAATTCATAAAATCATTACTACTAAACTGTAACGGTATATTTTGCTCTGTTGATGTCTGTTTATTTGTTAGTCTAGCCACGGTGTTAAATAAAAACCTTGGATTATTTTGGTTATTTTCGATTAGTTTGCGGAGATGCTCAGCCCTGGCTGTTTTTAGGGCCTTTTTATAACGTGACATATGTCTTTCCACGCGATTCTAAAGACCTCTAAATTAGTTTGTTTCCATTTACGCTCTAAGTTGCGAGTTTCTCTCTTGATAGCATGCGTAGCACTGTTGTACCATGGTGCTTTAATTTTCTCTCGAACCTTTTTTAATCTAATAGGCGCAACAATATCTAATGTACTAGTAAGAATGGTGCTTAAACTGCTAGTCATTTCCTCTAATTTATCTGTTTGTTTGGGTTCACTTTGCAGCTTAGATAGATCAGGTAAGCTATTTGAAAATCCATCTATAGTGGTTGGAAGGATTTTTCTGCCTGGTCTATAACGTGGTGCAACATGACATATTTCAGCAGTACGTATTATGCAAGTCACCATGTAATGATCAGTGACATCATCGCTTTGCGGTATAATATCTATATCAGTTGGATCGGTTCCATATGATATAATTAAATCTAGTGTATGATTTAGACGATGAGTGGGACCACTGACGTTTTGTTTGACCCCAAAGGAGTTTAATAAGTCTGTAAAGCAGCCCCTAAAGCATCATTTGTATTATCTACGTGTATGTTAAAATCTCCAGAAATTATTGCTTTATCGACATTTACCAATAGATCCGAGAGAGTCTGCAAACTCTTTTAGGAATTCAGCATATGGCCAGGGCTAGAGATAATATGGATTTCCTTCTTACATCTAAGAGCGTAACATTTAGCACAAGTACTTCAAATGAATTAAACCTGTGACCTGTTTTCTGAGTAATATTAAAAATATCTTTATAGATTGTTGCAACACCGCCGCCACGACCGATCAGACGAGGCTTATGTTTATAACAGTATCCTGGCGGAGTAGATTCGTTTAGACCGAAATACTCATTTGGTTTAAGCCAGGTTTCAGTAAGGCACAGAACATCGAAGTTATTGTCTGTGACCATTTCATTTAAATAACCGCCTTAGGTGTGAGCGATCTAATGTTTAGGAGACCTAGCTTTAGAAATTGTTTTTGTTCACTGATATTTAGATTTTCTGGTTTAATTACAATAAGATTTTTGCTAGATCCTACACTAGATTTATTGTTTGGCTTCACTAAACGAGGAATAGACACAGTTTCTATATAATGTTCCACACTATGCTTATTAGTTAAGTTTGGACCGCAAAGGCTGTAATTTGGACTTTGACTCATTAGTCATCTGGTGCGTAGTGTCTTGGAAATGTTGTCCGACAGCACAGCACTGTGTTGTTTGAGGCCTCATCAGAAGTTAGCTTACCCAAGAGTGTTTTGATTGCTAATGTGCTCGCCAAGGCAACTGATGGTAAAGTCCCAGTCAGAGTGTTGAATTCTAGTGAGAGGGCTGTAAAACTCATGCCACGCTGTAGGATAGCAGCACTGTGTAAGCCACAGAAGGTCGTTCCAAAAGTGCTTGTCGAGTTTGAGGAGAAAGAGGGTGCTCTGCATGTTAAGGCTGTGCAGCAACATCAGGTAAAAGTGGAGAGAAGCACCACAGAGCAGTTGCCTGTTGCAGTTCAAACAAATCTTGAAGACCTCACAGAAACTCAACGTGAAAAACTCAGAGACCTACTGGCAAAGCACAGTGACGTGTTTTCTAAGAACGAATGCGACTTTGGTTATACAACAGCTGTCACACACAACATCCCTACAGGAGATGCTCCTCCCATTAAGCAAAGACATCGCAGAATTCCACCCCAGGTATTTCAGGAAGTGAAAAAACATGTTCGAGATTTGGTGTCTCAAGGTATACTCAGAGAAAGCTGCAGTCCATGGGCTTCTCCAGCTGTAATTGTGATCAAGAAGGATGGCAGCGTGAGGTTTGGCTGTGATTACAGAAGGCTGAATAAAGTGACCTGCAAGGACGCTTATCCCCTTCCACGTGTCGAGGAGTCAGTTGATGCCTTGGGAAATGCGCAGCTGTTCTCAACACTTGACCTAACTTCAGGCTATTTTCAGGTGGCCATGAGTAAGGAGGACCGAGATAAGACCGCTGTCACCACTCCTTTTGGTCTATTTGAATGGACCAGGATGCCATTCGGACTTTGCAACGCTCCTGCAACCTTTCAACGTCTGATGGGAGTGGTGCTTGGTGATCTGACGTTTGACATATTGCTCATCTATCTCGATGACATTATTGTATTTTCAAAGGACTTTAATAGTCACTGTCAAAGACTGGAAATCGTGTTCAACCGATTGAGACAACATGGACTGAAGCTGAAACCCAGCAAGTGCTTCCTGTTGAAACCAGAAGTGAAATTCCTGGGTCACTTAATTTCCTCCAAGGGAATAAAGGTGGATGGAGAGAAAACTCGGGCATTGGAAACGTGGCCTGTACCCACAAATGTCAGGGAGTTGAGACAAGTCCTGGGATTCATGAGTTATTACAGGAGGTTTGTGCCTGGTTTTGCTCAGTTGGCCCGGCCACTTCATGCTCTGGTTGGTAAGGGAGTGAAAGGGAAGATGATGGAACCTTTTAACTGGACACCTGAGTGCCAGACTGCACTTGACAGACTCAAGCGATGCTTAATGTGTTCACCAGTCCTTGCATACCCAGATTTCAGCAAACCTTTTCAGCCTTCGTGGATCAGAAAAGAACGATCAGAATTACAGTGCTTTCAAGCTTGAGATGCTTGTCCTAAAATGGGCGGTGATGGAAAAATTCAAAGAATATTTGATCTATTCAAAGTTTGCTGTGGTCACCGATCACAACCCTTTGCACTATTTGGAGACGGCAAATTTAGGCGCTGTTGAACTACGGTGGATGGATGAGAGTAACCCGGCCCGAACTCCAGGCACGCTTCGTCAACGGAGAATGCGTGCAGGTCCCTTACCCTCTTGACGGAGGCCAATGCAACCAGGAGTGCTGTCACATAGGACAGGACTTAAACTCTACCGATTGCAAAGGCTCCAGGGGAGGCCTCTGCAGAGCACTTAGATCTACTGAGAGGTCCCAAGAGGGCACGAGGGGAGGGTGAGGCGGATTTAGCCTCCTCGCTCCCCTCAGGAACCTGATGACCAGGTCATGCTTCCCCATAGACTTACCTTTCACTGCATCATGAGACGCAGCAATGGCCGCGACGTAAACCTTAAGGGTGGAGGGCGACAGCCTAGGAAGGAAGCACGACACCGATCGAACATCTCCGGGGGTCTTCTCCGAGAGAAGAGCACCAGTTGACGAAGAGGTTCCACTTCAACGCGTAAAGGTGTCTCGTGGACGACGCTCTAGCGGAAGGGATGGCTGCCGCCACCGCAGGTGGCAGCGAACTCAAACCTGCCTCGTCCCATCCAGGAGCCACACGTGTAGTCTCCAGCGATCGGGACGAGGGTGCCACAGAGTGCCCCGTCTCTGAGTGAGTAGATCTTGTCTCAGAGGAATAGGCCAAGGAGGTGCTGTCGCGAGGAGCATGAGTTCGGAGAACAACGTCTTGGTGGGCCAACAGGGGGCTACCAGCAGGACCTGCTCCTCATCCTCCTTGATCTTGCACAACACCCGTGGAAGAAGGCTCACTGGGGGAAACGCAAACTTGCGTGGGACCCGCGGCCAGCTGTGCGCCAGTGCATCTGTGCCGAGCGTGCCCACGGACAGGGAATAAAACTGGGCGCAGTGGGATGAGTCCCGGGAGGCGAACAGATCTATCTGTGCCTCCCCGAACTGGTCCAAAATCAGCTGGATCGTCTGGGGATGGAGTCGCCATTCGCCAGAGAAAGGGCGGACCCGGGACAGCTCGTCGGCTGCCCAAAATGCTCACGGCCAAACGCATTTTCGAATGTGTTCGGTATCAGGATTGGTTTGCAGCGATCGACCTGAAGGACGCGTACTTCCATGTCTCCATTCTCCCTCGACACAGACCGTTTCTTCGGTTTGCCTTCGAGGGCCAGGCATACCAGTACGCCGTTCTCCCATTCGGGTTAGCTCTGTCCCCTCGCGTCTTCACGAAGATCGTCGAGGCAGCCCTTGTTCCCCTTCGCGAACACGGGGTTCGCATCCTAAACTATCTCGACGACTGGCTGATACTAGCACACTCTCGAGCTCAGGTTTGCGAACACAGAGACCTGGTGCTACGGCACTTAGCCCGTCTGGGCCTTCGGGTCAACCGGGAAAAGAGCAAACTTTGCCCCGTGCAGAGGATCTCTTTTCTCGGCATGGAGATAGACTCGGTCGCCATGTCCGCGCAGCTCACGAACGAGTGCGCGCACTCACTGCTGGCTTGTCTTCGACAGTTCGAGGGCAAGAGTGCGGTTCCACTGAAACTATTTCAGGGGCTCCTGGGGCATATGGCATCCGCGGTACGCCGCTCGGTTTGTTCATATGAGACCGCTTCAGCTGTGGCTTCGCGATCGAGTCCCGAGGTGGGCATGGCATCGCGGCTCGCTCCGAGTTCCAGTGACTCCGACGTGCCGCCGAACCTTCTTCCCGTGGTCGAACCTCAGCTTTTTACGGACAGGGGTCCCTAATCAGCGAGTTTCCAGGCATCTCGTTGTCTGCACGGATGCGTCTACCACGGGTTGGGGTGCCATGTGCAATGGGCATGCAGCCGCCGGTTCCTGGACAGGAGCCCAGCGCCTCATGCACATCAATTGCCTCGAGCTGTTGGCAGTACGGCTCGCCCTGCACCGCTTCCGAGCGTGCTCAAGGGCCAGCATGTGCTTGTCCGCTCAGACAACACTACGGCGGTAGCGTACATCAACCACCAGGGGGGGTCTACGCTCGCGCCGGTTGTCGCAGCTCGCCCGCCACCTCTTGATATGGAGTCAGAAGCACCTGAGGTCCCTTCGTGCAGTTACATTCCTGGAGACCGGAACTGGGCAGCCGACGAGCTGTCCCGGGCCCGTCCCATCTCCGGCGAATGGCGACTCCATCCCCAGTCGGTCCAGCTGATTTGGGACCAGTTCGGGGAGGCACAGATAGACCTGTTCGCCTCTCGGGACTCGTCCCACAGCGCCCAGTTTATTCTCTGACCCGTGGCTCTCTCGGCTCGGATGCGCTGGCGCACTGCTGGCCACGGGGCCCACGCAAGTGTGCGTTCCCCCAGTGAGCCTCCTTGCACGGGTGTTGTGCAAGATCAAGGAGGACGAGGAGCAGGTCTTGCTGGTAGCCCCCTACTGGCCCACCAAGACGTGGTTCTCCGAACTCATGCTCCTCGCGACAGCACCTCCTTGGCCTATTCCTCTGAGACCGGACCTACTCTCTCAGAGACGGGGCACTCTGTGGCACCCTCGTCCCGATCTTTGGAGGCTGCACGTGTGGCTCCTGGACGGGACGAGGCAGGTTTGAGTTCGCTGCCACCTGCGGTGGCGGCAACCATCACTTCCGCAAGAGCGTCGTCCACGAGACACCTTTATGCGTTGAAGTGGAACCTCTTCGTCAATTGGTGTTCTTCTCGCTGAGAAGACCCCCGGAGATGTTCGATCGGAGTCGTGCTTCCTTCCTGCAAGAGGGGTTGGAGCGTAGGCTGTCGCCCTCCACCCTTTGGATTTATGTCGCGGCCATTGCCGCGTCTCATGATGCAGTGAAAGGTAAGTCTATGGGAAGCATGACCTGGTCATCAGGTTCCTGAGGGGAGCGAGGGGGCTAAATCCGCCTCCCTCCCCTCCTGCCCTCTGGGGACCTCTCAGTAGACCTGGGTGCTCTGCAGAGGCCTCCCCTGGAGCCTTTGCAGTCGGTGAGTTTTTGCCCTGTCCTATGTAGACAGCACTCCTGATTGCATTGGTCTCCATCAGGAGAGTAAAGGACCTGCACGCACTCTCTGTTGACGAAGTGTGCGTCGAGTTCGGGCCGGCTTACTCTCACGTATTCCTGAGACCCCGGCCTGGATATATGCCCAAGGTTCCTACCACTCCCCTCCGGGACCTGGTGGTGAACCTGCAAGCGCTGCCCCTGGAGGAGGCAGACCCAGCCTTGGCACTGCTCTGTCCGGTACGTGCTCTCCGCACCTATGTCGACAGAACGCAGTGTTTCAGGACCTCAGACCAGCTCTTTGTCTGTCATGGGGGGAGCCAGAAGGGAAGGGCTCTCTCAAAGCAACGGCTGTCCCACTGAAAGAGTGGACGCCATCGCTTTGTCTTACCAGCAGCTAGGCCGGCCGTGCCCCCTTGGTGTGACGGTCCATTCCACTCGGAGTGTGGCCTCCTCTTGGGCTCTAGCGCATGGCGCCTCGCTAACAGACATCTGCAGAGCTGCAGGCTGGGCGACACCCAACACCTTCGCCAGATTCTATAATCTGCGAATTGAGCCGGTATCCTCTCACGTACTCGTTCGGCCAGTTCTGGATCCGCTCAGGTGTCTTCGCTTGCTCGCCACTCCACTCTGGATAAGTGCGATATCTCCTCAGTTCTTCCATTGAAGTCTTGAGTCCTCCAGCACCGACGATGCGGGCACCACTGCTGTTGCTCTGGATGCTGGCTAGGTGCCTCCATGCGTACGGTTCCCCTTGGTAACCGTCTCATGTGTATCATCCACTGTAAGCCTCTCTGAGCATGTGTCTTCCCTTGGCAAGCCATCTGCCACCCCTGGAGTTGAATTTTAGTAGCCACCTGCGGTTGGTGCTCCAGTGTTTCCATATGCGTTCCTATGTGGCCATATGTGTATTCGTAAGTCCTCCCTTCGGTTGGCAGCTGGTAGCATGTCCCTCCCGGGATATGTTTCCCAGTGTACCTTGGTAATCCTGTGTCAAAGTGGGATCCCCAAAAAAAAAAAAAAAAGGTAAGGCAGGGGTCCAGACTTTCGCAGGGCACTGGAAGACAGCTTGAAGATGGCGTGATGGCACAGACCCCCAATCTCCGTCACTTCTGACGTAACTCGAAGTGACTACGAAATGGAACGTCTCGGTTACGTATGTAACCCTCGTTCCCTGAGTAGGGAACGGAGACGTTACGTCTCCCTGCCACTTCTGCTGTATCGCTGGGTAGACGCCGAGTTCAGTCTTGGCTCCTCAGCGAAGACATACTGCGGTTGCGTTCACTTCCTCCTTTTATACTCACGGAGTAGGGCGGAGTACGCTATGCAAAATTCCGCAGCCCCAAGGCATTGCATGCCATTGGCTCATTTTTAAATACTCGAAGAGGATTGGCTTTCTATGCGAAACCCCCAATCTCCGTCACTTCTGACGTAACGTCTCCGTTCCCTACTGAGGGAACGAGGGTTACATACGTAACCGAGACGTTTTACAGATACTAGACACGTGACTTTCAAATTAAAGATTGGTATCAAAGAGCACACCCAGGTTCCTAAATGACGACGAAGACTTAGAGCAGCTATGAAGTGTTAGACAGTATTCTAGGTAATCACGTGAGGAAATTTTTTGTCCAATAATTAGAATCTATGTTTTTTCACAATTTAGTTGTAGTAAATTACTAGTCATCCAATTTTTTATATCAGCTCTGCGTTCCGTTAATTTTGTGAATTGGTATGAGAGTTGAGTGGATAGCGCTATAAAATAGAACTGCTAGTACATACAACAATTTTAGAAATGCAGTCCTGGAACTGCAGCCACTGGAATTGCAGTATCATGCTACTCATCTTGGCAAATTATAGAAAACTAAACCTAGTTTACAAAAAACTAAAATCATTGCATTTTTTTATGATGAAAAACACAAGAAAAATGGTCTACTGGTTTAAACTTTTAGTTTAAACTATTAGTGGCTCTGAAAGCAAGCCTGAAGTGTTGCGCTAAGATAAGTGATCATTGTGTGTGGGTGTGGAGGGCAGCTGATTGGTAGATACTCATGATGAAGGCTGGGTGTCTCCCTCCTGCCCTAACAGCACATAAAGATAAGCTCCTATAGCACAAACATCCACAACTACAGAGCTGAATGTTCACTTCACTGGCTGCTCCAATGCCCGAAAACACTTTCATGGCCAAGCAGTAAGTGCTGTATCTATTCATTGTAATTTCTCTCTCTCTCTCTCTCTCTCTCTCTCTCTCTCTCTCTCTCTCTCTCTCTCTCTCTCTCTCTCTCTTTAATTTTGAAATGTACTGCTTTTAAACAGTTTAGAGGAAAACAAGGGTGCTGAAGGCAAGAAGAAGAAGAAGACAAAGAAACACAAGGACCAAACATGGGCTAAAGAGGGGCCACAGGACCCTTTCGAAATGGTAACTAAGACTAGTCTGTCTATATGTATATTTTTTTATGAGATGTATGGGTTTATTTACCTGTTTCAAATAACTTCAAATTTGTTTCCAGCTGGACTCTCTTCCTGAGGAAAAGCAACAGGAGATTCAAAAAGCCCTGCACTTGTTTTCTTTTGGTCAGGGACCTCCAAAAAGTCTACTGGAGGCTCAAAAGCACACATACCGCTTTTGGGATACCCAGCCAGTCCCTAAGATAGGTATGATGGACAGTGCACACACTGTAAAAAAAAATCCTAATTTCACAGAAAATAACTGTGATTTTTGACGACCATTTTCTTTCATTTTAAATTTTACTCAAAACACTGTAAAATTACAAATAATATCTGGAAAATAAAAATGCAGCTGATATTTTAGGTATTGTTACATTAAAGAAAAAATTCCAGTCATTCACATTTTTTTACAGAAATTGATTGTATTTTTCATACAGCATTTTTCTGTTTTCTTAAATTACATCAACATTTATGTAAAAGTACAAATAGAATCTGTAATTAAATGGTAACAAAACAGTTAAATGATTACATGACTGTAGCTCAAAAAACTGTAACATTAAAGTAAAACATCATAAATTAAATAAACTGAAAAACACTGTTATTTACAGGTATTTCTTGCATTATTATGATCAAATACCTTCATTGTAAAAAAAAAATCATAAAAAAATGGTCAAATGACTGGCAACAAAGGCTGCCAAACAAAAACCATAAAATTAAAGTAAAATTTAAAAATTTAAATAAACTGAAAAAACACTGTTATTTAAAGGTATTTCCTGCATTATTATGATCAAATACCGTCATTGTAAAAAAATCGTCAAAAAAGGGTCAATTGACTGGCAGCACAGGGTGCCAAACAAAAAACATAAAATTACAGTAAAAATATGTTAATTTAAATAAAAACTTGACATCACCACGATTGAGATCAGTGTTTGCTTTAGTTGAGCTCTTGACCTTTATTATATGCTATTAGTTTTACTCTGGCTGCTTTAATTATTTTTTTTAACATACATTTGTTCTAGCATTGAAAGCGGGGGAAAATATCAGCTGATATTGGTCAGTTATTGGTGATGTTATAGTCATCATATGGTGACCTGATTCACTGATATGACAGAGAAATACCCGAGTGTATCTGTTGTGATTACATTATAAATAGGTGTACTTAAGTTTTAGATTAAATCTAGGATTTTCGTATTTTTCCCCATGAACCTTGTTATATTGAAACAATATTAATTAAGTGATTCATTTAGTGATGATTGAGCATTATTGAAGACACCTGGTGATAACAAGCAGAATCACTGAAGGAGAAAATCACAAATTGTAAGCCACCGTTATGGCGATCAGTGTTTGCTTTAGTTGGGCTCTCGGCACTTATACTTTCACTTTAAATTTTGTTTGTCTGCTGTTATTGATTTCTAACAGTCAAGTGAACAAAGAAAAGTGGGATCTGACAGAGTTGGTTATGTTTTGACATAATCATACTGTGATCTAAATGAAACCTATTCAGATGATTCGGTTTAACTTGTTGGCAACAGTTTAGTGGTTCTGCAGCATATGATAATCTGTATTTTTCTTATAATCCAAAACATGTAATAAAAATTGTTCTGATCAAATCCCTTTATCTTTATTTAGAAACGCAGACATCAATAATCAGCCTGTGTATCTCAACCGTGGTGACAATAATAATCCTTGTTGCCACCAATCACAACTCATTCATGGCTCCCATCATGCATTGCGGTATGAATAAATTATGATCTGAATTGTCTATGTAATTTACTTTTCCTAATTGAATATTCTACTCGTCACCGTTGTTGAGAAGCATTGACTGAATCTTGATATCTGTGTGTGCCTAAAAGACAGACTTTCTTTTTTGTACAACTTTTAAGAAATCCATTATATTATATCTCAAATTCTGGGTATTTATACAGAATCACAGTTATAATGTAACCGACAACATAAGTCACAAACATTAAGTTCAAATAATGATTGTCATAATATAACAAAAATTATTAGATAATATTTTTTTCTTTGTTCATCTGGCAGGTACAGCCAATTAAAATATAAAGTTTATAAAATAAGGGTCAAGAGCCCAACTAAAGCAAACACTCATCTCCATAACGGTGGCTTACAATTTTAGATTTTCTTCTTGTGATTCTGCTTTAGGTGTCTTCAATGATGCTCAATCATCACTCAATTAATCACTTAATTATCTCATTAACTTTAACACTCTTGAGTGTATACTCCTGTATCCCAGGAGTGTTAAATTAACACTGACTGAGTTTTTGCTGTGACGAAGAGCTGTAGTTAGCTGACAAGCTGAGCCATAGTGCATTAAAAATCAGGTGATATCACCAAGCATTCAATTACATGAAAAACATTACCATTAATAAGTGATCAGATCTTCTGAACTGAGATTCTCTTGGACTCCTACCATAACAAATATATATCAATTATGACACTCAGTTAAAGCAACCAGAGAAATAGTAATGTTAAAAGCAAAGGGTCAAGAGCCCCACTAAAGCAAACACTGATCTCCATCTTGGTGACATCAACCTTTATTATTTTACATAAAAAATCAACTTCTAAACATCTGTCTCAGTAAGAATGTTAGTATGCAATAAATAAAGTATGGATTGTTTCTGTATGGTGTGTTTTGTGGGTCACCATTGTGTTGAAGAGTAGAGCCTGTGCTTCAGTTCAGGATGAGCAGAATAAAACTGATGAAATGCTGCATGTTCCTTTATTTAACTGACAGTAACTGTGTAGTTGCTGATGCAGTGATGTATAGTGACAGTAAATCATACATCACCTACATGTTTCTTAATAAAACATTCAGGAAATATGTGAAATAACTGTTAAATAACTGTTCTGTTAAAGAGCTTACTGAAGATTTCTACTTTTGCACTTATTTAAATTAGGCTATTTTACATTCATTTTATGTTTTTTGTATGGCAGCCATTGTTGACAGTCATTGACTGTTTTTTACTATGAAGGTATTTGATGATAATAATGCATTGTTTTTACAGTTAGAGTGTTTGATCGTAATAATCCAGATAATAGCTGTAAAATAACAGTGTTTTTCTGTAAAACAACTTAATTTAAATTACGATATTTTACTTTATTTTTACGGTATTTGTTTGGCACCCTTTGCTGCCAGTTATTTGACCCTTTTTTTATGATTTTATTTTTTACAGTGCAGCTAGAAACCACTTTACCTGTGTGCATCTCAACAAATGTCATTCATTCTCTTTTAGATGAGAAAGTGACATCATATGGGCCCATTAAGACAGAGATGCCCAGCGTTCGAGAAGAGTCGTATTCACTGCCACAGGAATTCATTTGGGACACGCTGGACCTGGACAATCAGAAACAGGTAAGAGAAAGGACTTGAACTAAAATGGATGAACTAAAATATAGATGCCTTGATGAAATTATACTTTAATAAAATGTTAAGTACTCATTAATTTTCTAATGTAGTAAAAAAAAAAAAAAAAAAACTTACCGAAAGTAAATAAATGATAACTACCCTTGTCAAAACACTTACTAATTATTCATTATTAATGTATATATTATATCTGTAATTATTACGGAAGTAATATACTTTAAAGGAATATATGCAAACTGAATGTTTTCGGAAACTGATTGCAGGTTATTTAAAATTAATGGAAAATTTATTATTCTACATTCTATCAGTAATTACTCACATCATGTTGTTCCCAACCGCGACTTCGGTTCATCTTCATTTTTGGGTGAACTTACCCTTTAAGAACTTTAGTACACTTTTATATGTAATTTCATAATTACTTGGTGTCTTTGAAATATGGTGACAGTATATTTACAAATGAGGTGAGAAGTATTTAAGGTACTGTAAAGTAAAATTTTTCATCTGACCTTTTTTTAAGTAAAAGTGTAAAGTGTCTAAAGTGTTTTAAGAAACATTTGAAAGTGTAGGCCTATAAGTGGTCATTTATTCTGCAAGTACAGTTTTATTTATTATTATTATATATATTTTTAAATATACTCTTAAAGAGTTTAAAAGACTTATAGGTACACATTCAATATAATTAAGAACATTTATTTTTTTTCAAGGGTACTGTTTATTATGTGTTTGTTCTCTTTGATATAGTCCATCCTCCTGCTTAAAATACCTGTTTTAAGAGAAAGCACTCTGAAGACACCATCACACAGATAGGATAAAACTTACATTTTATAAAGCATCTTTCCTGATTTTTTCATTTCTGCTTTCCATTTTTTGCAATTCTGCGCACGCACTAGTTGGGAACAACAGAACCTGTAGTAAAAGACAAACGATATTTATCTTCAACCCTGTAACTAGGTTCCTCCTTATGTTTCTCTATGTAATTGTAGCTGAGAGAACTTTGTGATTTGCTGAATGAAAACTACACAGAGGAGGATGACAACACACTTCGTCTGCACTACTCTCCACAGTTCTTGCTCTGGTGTGTTTGATCTCTTAATGGTTACATCAATATGATCACAAACAACTGATTATAAAATTTCTCTATGTTTTTGCACTTATTGGAGGGCTCTATGCCCCCCTGGAGGGCAATCACAGTGGCACTGTGGAGTCAGAGTAAACTCCAGTCAAAAACTAGTGGGATTCATAAGTGCCATTCCTGCTACTATGAAAGTATTTGACATGTAAGTGAAGAATTTTTTTTCAGTTGGTTAAAACTATTTAAATAATTTTGATTGATACAAATGACAAAGATGCTCCACAGAGAGCTAAAGATGGTGGAAGTGAACTTCCTGTGCGTGCACAAAAAACTTCGCTCAAAAAGAGTGGCACCAGTCCTAATCAAGGAGATCACCAGACGTGTCCGTCAGCAGGGTATATCTCAAGCAGTCTACAGCACCAGTGCGGTCCTACCAAAGCCTATTGCAACCTGCAGGTATGAAAATTGTCAGGATATTTCTCTTACACTCCCAGACCTGTGCTGTTTTATTTGTGGTATTGTTAAAAACTAAGTTCTGTTATTCTTTATGGTTGTTAAAAGGTACTGGCACAGATCGCTGAACCCACGCAAGCTGATTGAGCTGAATTTCTTCTCTCTCACTCATAACATGACCCTGCAGCGTGCCCTCAAGCTAAATCGGCTTCCTGAGGTCAGACTGCCCTACTGAGTCCCTAATTTTTTCCTGAGTTTCTGATAGCAAAAAATTCTGATAGTCACTGAGTATTGATTTATTATGTCAGTGATTATTTTTTAAAGTAGTTAATTGTTTTCAATGATTTGGAATGATTTTAAATTAATTTCTCTATAGACTATATATTACTAGATAAGGCACATAGTAGGTGTAAACAGTGATTAACAAGAATAGAAGTATCAATATCTTTCCAAAAATCATAGTAATCCCAAACTCTCTGCAAAAAAAAAAAAAAAAAAACATTTGCGGCTAATTTAGAGCAGATCTCAAACCTTTTGTGCAGGTTTATTTCATTTTCATATTAAGTTCATATTGGTTTGTTTCTAAAATAAATAAATGAATATAGTGGCACTGTCTTCGTTTGGAGTCCTTTTGAAGATATGAGAGAAAGTATGTACATCTTTTAACAACACTAATAATCTCTCTCCTTATTTTCTATCACAACAGACAACAAAAACGACTGGCCTTCGCCCCATGACTGTGCAGGATGTTCAAGTGGTTCAGGCCCTTCTGAAAGAACATCTAAAGGCTTTTCATCTCTCTCCTGTTCTGACCCTGGAGGATGTTGAGCACTGGCTTCTGCCTCAAGATGGTGTGATTGACACATATGTTGTGGAGGTCAGTATGATGAAAAGGACCTTTCAGTTCTCATTCAGACATCTACGGTAGCTGTCATGTGCTGAATTAATGCCACTCATATGTCTGTATTCAGAGCATGACCGGTACAGTAACTGACATGGTGAGTTTCTACACTCTTCCCTCTACGGCTCTGAACCACCCTGTGCATAAAGACCTGAAAGCAGCCTGTGTTCTCTACTGCATCAGTAAAGCCACCCCGCTGCTGCAGCTAATGGAGGACACCCTTATCATCTGTAAAGCAGTAAGTCAAAGGGCATATCAACACAATACAGCTGAATATATCGATTATGCCTTGTATGAAGATATTTGCTGCCCATCTGTCACAACCAAACTACCCTGACCTATAGAGTCATTACGCTTCTTTTGATTGTATAGTTATGATCTCTTGACTTATTATGCTGTCCATTTGTCTGTTCAGAGGGGGTTTGATGTGTTCTCTGCAATGGATGTAATGGATAATAAAGCTTTTTTGGAGCCACTTAAGTTCAGAATGGGAGAGGTACACAAGCAGTATTACCTCTACAACTGGAGATGCCCTGAAATATCCTCTGACAAGGTAATCAAACATTCTGTGATAGTTTCGAAATTTCGTTTCGTTCTTTTGAAGGTTTGAAGGAAAAGTGATAGATTTAATTACTAATACTGTGCATTCTATGTTTTAGGTGGGTGTTGTGCTGAAGTAATGACGTTTTGCGCCACAAATGTGCAGTGAAATGACATAAGCACAAAACTCAAATAGCACACTTTTCTCAATATATGAATAAATCTTAATTGCTCAATCTGAAATTTGCATCCATGTTTTTATTTATTGAACAAGCACTGAAAATGTTGTTTAAACCCTTGCCAATAAAGATCTGTAATGCTTATTTGGTTTTTACAAAATCATCTTTGAAAAACAGTATCCCTAATGAGCATACCAAAAAAACACAAAACCATAAAACTATATGACAGAACTGGGTTACTAAGACCTATGAAAATGTATGTGTAACATAAAAACATAATGGAGAACTTTATCAATATTATAAAGAAATAAACAAGTTACATACACAGAAAAGGAAAATCGAAACACAAATGAAGTTGCGTTTGGATTATGTCACACAACATATGAGTCCACAAATTGGGGAACACGAGCTGCATTGAAACGCTGTAGGAACGCCCCTGAGTGATTGTGTCATGAAGCACAAATGGAATCAGTCCAATGACGAGACGGAAGTCAAGTCAAATCACCTTTATTTTTTATAGAGCTTCTTGCAATACATATTGTATCAAAGCAGCTTCCCAGTGATAACATGAAAATAATACAACACAGATCAATAATATTATTGAATATTAAATGTCCCCAACTAAGCAAGCCAAAAGCCAAGGCAACAGTGGCAAGGAACCAAAACTACATCAGGGACAGAATGGAGAAAAAAACCTTGGGAGAAACCAGGGTCAATCAGGGGCCAGTTCTCTTCCGGCCAACGAAGGAACAGTGTGTGATTCGGGCAACATTACAAGTCAAATTTGATCAGAACGTTTAGAGTATTTGTCCATTTCCATCTGTTTGGAAGTCGAAGGAACATCATAGGCGGGTGACGTCATCATTCAGGAAACTATAAAGCACCTCTCAATCATATCAGCGTTAATTTCTGTGCCTTCAGCAAGCGCTCTGTGTGAATCGTTGCCTGAAAAGTGTTATTGTCCTTCCTTAGTTTCAACTATGCAAGGGTTTTGTTACATATATATTTATTATATAAAAAAAACAGCAAACAGCAATATAAGTGTGAACATCCCTGAACTCGATATCTCATGGGTGGGGATGCTATGTGTTTGGGAGTGAAGCATGCTCAGTCAGTTTTGAGAGGGCTGATTGTGAGCATTGTGAGCGTTTACCATTAAGAAAGCTGTGCTCCTGCTGATTGCTCTTTGAGGAGGGTGGTTTGGTTCACACTCCCCGCGGGTCGGGTAATGGTTCGCAAATGGATCTGACAGCAGGGTTTCAGACGGGCCCAGCCCTATCTCAGCCTTCACCTGTTAGATCCAGTGCCTCAGTTCAGGGTTTGGAAGCACGGTCTGCGTTTTTTTCCGCCCAGGCTGATATGGGGAAATCTAGAATATACATTGATAGAATATATGTAATTTAATAATTGTTATAAGATAATAGTGAGTTAAAAGCTAGACCCCCCTGTGTAATGTTTTTTTGTTATTTCTGTTATTTTATTAATGGTGGTTATTTAATTAGTCAGTATGCACTAATATTCGTGGTATACAGCGATGTGAGGTGTGTCCAGTGGGTGGCGGTAAGCCAGAGGAAAACCTAGACGAGATTATAAGTGTAGAGTGATGTTCACGCGAGAAAATGACGAGATTTGAAGCGTAGAGTTATGTTGTACTGTGTTGCACGGAGCTGTTGCGAATGACGCTGGCTGAATAAAAAGAACCCAACCATTCACACGCTTGTTCATTCCTTCAAGTGTGCTACAAAATACTGGCGACGAGGATGGGATCGGCGGTGCCGTTTGAGTGAGTGATTCTACGAAAACGCTGAGCATGGACATTGAGCAACTGCAAGATCAGCTGAGCGCGGCGTTGCTCCGGCTGCGGCTCGATCAGCTGCACGAGGTGTGTGTGCATGCAAAACTATCAGTGGAGGGAGAAGCCAAACGGCACTCGCTGATCAGATTAATAAGTGAAGCAGTAGAGAGTGTTATAGAGACGGAGGATGATGATGTAGCCCGTCAATATGTGAACAATTTGTTAGAGTTTTCACGCGGGATAACGCCAATCGGTGACCGCGCGGTACAAGAGGGCGGTGGTGACGCAGACAGAAATTCGGCGGAGCTCGCGTTTTTAAAGAGACAGTACACAGAATTGCAGCATCAGTTTGAGTTGTCAACAAATGTGCTGAAAAACGAAATCCAACGTCTGAGTTTGAAAGTTCCTGATGTGTCAAGTCCCCCTGTGTTTTCCCATCATCATCCTGCAGTCCCTGAAGTCACTATCCGGCGTGATTTTAAGATTAATGGCCAAATTGGAGAACGGGGTCAGAAAGATAAGCTTTCATACAACAACTTGATGCACCAAATTGATGCTGGAGTGAACAAGGGACACAGAGAGTCTGAAATAATTGATGCGGTGATAAGAGCAGTGAGTCCAGGTATGAGCCTGCGTGATATGCTGGAGATCAAGACTGATTTAACCCTTTCTCAGCTGCGCACGATTCTGAAAGGCCATTATAAGGAAGAAAGCTCAACAGACCTGTATCATCGACTAATAAACATCACTCAAGAGAGTCGTGAGTCACCACAAAACTTCCTATTCCGTGCCATTGAGTTGAAGGAAAGACTTTTAGCTGCTGCTCGAGAACCAGATGGAGAAGAACCGTACAGCCCCGATCTCATACAGAGAAGATTTCTGCGCGCACTAGGAACAGGGTTATCAAACGATCACATCAAGTATCAACTAAAAACCTGCCTTGATGATCCTACAATCACAGATGAGATTCTCATCACATCTATGAACGAAGCTGCAAGTCTTGAGTGCGAACGACAGCAAAAGTTCAAGAAGAATGCCAACATCAAAGAAACTAAAGTCAGTGAGGTTCCAGCAGAACTACGTCAGAGTCAATAGAGGATGGGTTATGCTGTTGGAGGTAAAGAACAGTCCACATGCACATAATTAAAAGCTTTAAAAACTCCACTAGTCATGGACAAGAAAGACTCTGAGCTTTATGAGGTTGTTAAACAGCTGAAAGAGGAGATCGGAGAAATGAGGAAAGCAATGAGTACTTACCGTTCCACACAGCCCAGAGAAAGGAAGCGAGGATGCCGTGGATGTTAAGATGAGGGCAGAGGTGACCAATGTGATCATTGTTTTAAATGCGGGCAAAGTGGACATCTCTCCAGAGGGTGCCGGGGACCACCTGCAGGAAGAACGGAAAGAGGACGCTCAGCTAACACTATAGTGGTAACAACTCGCACAACATCATCACTGTGGCCAGAACATCAACATGAACTCCTGTGTGAGAGCATTAACCCCCTGAGCCCGACGGCGTCGTCGACGATGCCACACGTCACCTCCGATAAATGTTTACATAACTCGATGACAGATTTATCGATTTTCTTACCGTTTTTTCCAGCAGAAAGCTAACGAGCTAGCCATCACGGGGGTGTCTTTCGGGTCTTTCTAGCCTTTACAGAAGGTTTTCTATCCAGCCTGGAACTTGTGCTTCCTTTCAGAGGTTTTTAGCAATAAATCCAAACGCTTTATGTCAAACTTTGATAATCTTGAAGCCCATAATTCATAAATATTCGGTCATTTTTGCCGCTAGCTCGATGCTAGCGGACATCCTCGATATCACGTGATGTTTTCACGTGATGGTTTTTGACCAATTACAGGCTGATCCGTTGTAAACATTGGTGTGCGTCATTACGCATGAACCAAGCGCTGATATAGTGTAGAGAGATAGAGAGACTCACGGAGACGCGCGATTCACAGAGAAACACAGCGAAATGGACGTAAATAAAGCGCTGGTCTATTTTGGTGCATTGCAGGATGAAGGATTTTCAGGAGAACAGAGCTTTTTGACAGATGATGAACTAGATTACCAGGATAGACCCAGCTGAAGTGCCATTTATTTATTTACTGTAAAAAAGTATTATAGTAGTATAAATGTATTATAAAAGAATAAAAAGAACATAATAAATAAAAGAATAAATAAAATAGAAATGCAAAACCTGTGATGTGGCCCTCTGTGTGATTGCTGATAGGAACTGTTTTGAGGCTTGGCACCAGTGAATTTCATGAGGCCCCAAACGCCTGGACTTCTTTTGGAAAAATGTCAATATTTTTTGTTCTGTACAAGTTATAATGTTTATTCCTGTGCTCCAGGACTCCAAAGACATGAACAAACTATTTTCCAGAGGAAAATTGCTTAGCTTTTATTTATTTGTGTGTGATTTCAATAAATAATTGAGTGATTCCATTTCCGATTTATTTTTTCATTTATCTTTATGGTCCCATAACTTATTTTACATTCAGGTGACATCAATGTAACACAAATATGCTGAAAGTTCAATTTGTCCTGAAAAAAAAGAGGTGTGTCAATTGTCTGTGCACCAAAGAGTTGATATTTTACAAGCTTTTTTAGTAAATGACACCAGACGGAAAATTTATTGTAAAAATACCCTTAGGTCTCAGAGGGTTAAGCAGCTGGAAGCTCAGGAAGCAGCAAAGCGGAAGGAGAGCAATCTGCGCCATATCAGGTCCATAACTGCTAATCAGCTGTCCACCAAACATAATGCACAGTTATTGAATTTGATCGGAGAAAAATGTATGGTGAACTGTTTCTTTGATGGTGTAGCAACAAAAGCGCTGTGGGATACTGGCTCACAAGTCTGTCTCATGAATGAAAAGTGGCGAAAAGAACATCTCCCACACACAACACTACGTGGCCTTGAAGAGATCCTAGGCCCTGGAACCCTCACCGGTCGAGCAGTGAATCAAACAGTGATCCCGTTTGAGAGCTGGGTCGAAGTGACATTCAAGCTGGGAACAGACAAAACCACACCGTTGGAACTGGAGGTGCCGGTATTGGTATGTGGTGACGATGAAGTGGCAGAGGAGCCAATCATTGGTTACAATGTCATTGAGTACCTGTTGAACAGTGGTGTAGAGCAACCTACTAATGTAAAGACCAAAGCCATAAGTACTGCACTGTCCTGTGACTGCAAGAAAGCAGAGGTTTTGCTGAACCTAGTGAGAAGCCAAGACGAAGGGTTCAGTGATGGAGTAGTGAAAGTAGGAAGGTCAGTAACAAAAAATTCCTGCCCAACAGGCTAAGACTGTCAAATGTTGCATTAAAATGGGCCCTTTGTTATCTGATCAAGATGCTCTTTTTGTACCGGATGAGTGTGCGAAGTGGCCAGATGGATTGAGGGTGGAGGAAAACATTGTTCGCCTTAAGAGAGGGACCTGTTCACGCCTCTGTATTCCTGTGATCAATGACACTATGCATGACATTTACCTGCCTCCACGGGCAGTTCTGGGCCATATCCAGCGAGTAAAGGCCATCTACCCTGCCGAGGTGAGACCAGTGACCGCTCAGAGAGAGATTGCATGTGCGACTGTTTCACACACCAGCCAAAGCCTGTTCCAAAAAGACAGTGATCAAGTCAGTCAATCTACAGAAAACGCAAAAACAACGTCAACGGTTCAAAAAGAGAACCTATGGGACCCCCCTGTATGCGTCGATCACTTAAAACCTGAAGAGCAGCAGAAAGTGAAGCAGCTTTTAAGGGAGGAGAGTGGTGCTTTTGCTCGTGATGACAGCGATGTAGGATGTATCCCATCTCTCCAGCTAAAAATCCGTCTCCACGATACCACATTTGTGAAACACACATACATGTCCATCCCGAAGCCACTTCGCAGAGAGGTTAAAGAATACCTGGAGGATCTGTTAAATAAGGGGTGGATTACTAAATCTAAGTCACCATATTCTTCACCAGTAGTCTGTGTGCGTAAGAAAGACGGAACTCTCCGCCTCTGCTGTGACTATCGGGAATTAAACAAGAAATCCATTCCAGATAGACACCCCATTCCCCGTATACAGGACATGCTCGATAGCTTGGCTGGCAACACCTGGTTTTCAGTCCTTGATCAAGGCAAAGCCTATCACCAGGGGTTTGTCGAGGAATCCAGCCGACCTCTCACTGCATTTATTACACCGTGGGGACTATATGAATGGGTGAGGGTCCCTTTCGGATTGTCAAATGCACCTGCTGAATTCCAAAGGAGCATGGAGGAGTGCCTGAGAGAATTGCGTGATGAGGTATGTCAACCATATTTGGATGATAACTTAGTTCATTCTAAAACATTTGATGATCATCTCCAGGACATTAGAAAAGTGCTGAAGTGCTATCAAAATTATGGTGTCAAACTAACACCTCGAAAATGTGAAGTGTTCCGAAATCAGGTACGATTCCTAGGGAGGCTGGTGACAAAAGATGGGTACACGATGGACCCGGCCGACGTTGCTCCTGTCCAAGCACTGAAAGAAAGGACCCCTAAGACAGTCGGTGAGGTGAGAAAGTTGTTAGGATTCCTCTCCTACTACCGGTCTTACATTGAAAACTTTTCTTGCAAAGCCGCACCTCTTTATCTGCTGCTCGCCGAAAAAAAGACACCAACAGGGAAAGTACAGATGAAGCGGAAAGGAAAAGGGAAACATGGCCAAGGACAGCTTGCGTCATCACATCCAGTCACGTGGACAGATGAACATCAAAAGGCCCTCTGTGAGTTAATTGATTATTTATCTAACCCACCAGTGCTGGGATATCCAGATCTGGATGAACCTTTTGTACTCCATTGCGATGCTTCACAGGAAGGCCTTGGTGCGGTGCTTTATCAAAGGCAAAGAGGCAAGTTAGTGGTTATAGCATACGGATCAAGGACCCTAACCCCTCCTGAGAAAAATTACCATCTTCACTCAGGAAAGTTGGAGTTCTTGGCCATGAAGTGGGCTATATGTGAGCGGTTCAGAGACTATGTCTATCATGCACCATCATTCATTGTGTACACGGACAATAACCCTCTCACATATGTGATGTCAACAGCCAAGTTAAATGCCACAACGTACAGATGGGTTGCGGAACTTGCTGACTTTCGATTTACCATCAAATACCGCCCAGGAAAGTCAAATGGGGACGCAGATGGCTTGTCACGTATGCCGCTGCAAATGGAACAGTACATGAAATCCTGTTCAGAAGAAGTGAACCCTGAAGTCATGGTCAGCTTATCTCAGTCAGCAGTAGTACAGAATCAGGAGAGAGGGCCGTGGTTGTGTCCACTTACAATTGAAACGGCGTTGTCGGGAGAACAGGAGGAGGAGCTGTTCACTTCAGTGGCAGAGATCCCCAAGAATGTACTGAGAAAAGCCCAAGAGGAAGACCCTGAAATTGGAGAAGCTTTAGCATACCTCAAATTAAAACCGCAGCCCACGAACAGAAGTAAGGGTATAGAGGTTCGGGGACTGATGAGGGAGCGGGCAAAATTACATCTGGATGAACATGGTCTCTTGTTTCGGAAAACAGCGACTCGCCATCAGTTGGTATTGCCGAAGAGATACCATGAGCTTGTCTATAAGGAGTTGCATCAAGACATGGGCCACCTGGGAGCAGAAAGGGTGCTGAATTTAATCAGAGATCGGTTCTATTGGCCCCATATGCAAAAGGAAGTGGAACACTATGTCACACGTGTTTGTAGTTGCTTGAGAAGCAAACGTCCAAATAAAGTGACCCGAGCTCCTCTGATAAACATCACCACCACTTACCCATTTGAGCTGGTCTCTATTGATTTTCTGCATCTAGAAAAGTGTAAGGGAGGTTATGAATACATTTTAGTTGTGATGGACCACTTTACGCGCTTCGCGCAGGCGTATGCATGCAGAAACAAGAGTGCCAAGACAGCGGCTGAGAAGGTGTTTGGGGACTTTGTTTTGAAGTTTGGGTTCCCGACAAAACTGCATCACGACCAAGGCAGGGAGTTTGATAACAAGCTGTTTTCAAAGCTGCAAGAGTACAGTGGTGTGCAAGGCTCCCATACGACACCGTATCACCCGCAGGGAAACGGTCAAGTTGAGCGGTTTAATCGGACTCTGCTAGCAATGCTGAGAACCTTACCAGAAACCGCCAAGGCCGACTGGAAGACATCACTTGCAAAAGTGGTGAATGCATACAACTGTACGAAAAGTGAGGCGACGGGGTTTGCTCCCTATTATCTCTTGTTCGGCCGGACACCCAGACTGCCCATTGACATCATGTTCGGTGTACCAGCAAAGGACCAAAGCTCCTCTTACCAGGACTATGCCGAGAACTGGAGGAAGAGAATGACAGAAGCGTACAAGTTAGCCTCAAGCGTGTCACACAAAGAGAAAGAAAGAGGTAAAGCTTTGTATGACAGGAAAGTACACGGAGCTGAACTGATCCCTGGGAACAGAGTATTGGTTCGGAACTTCAAGGAAAAGGGTGGACCGGGGAAGCTTCGATCATTTTGGGAAGAACAAGTGTATGTTGTCACCAAGAAGAAGTACCAGGATAGCCCAGTATATGAAGTTCGTCCTGAGCAGGGGAAAGGAAAAACAAGAATACTACACAGGAACCTACTGTTGCCGTGTGACTACTTACCTGTAGAGAGAGAATACTTACCGGGAAGACCTGAAAAAGAAAACAAGAAACGAGGCAAAACAGAAAAAACATTGACACAGCGAAATCAAACATTCTGTGACAGTTCAGATGGTGAGGATGATTGGAAATGCCTGGTTGGAGTGCCAGTCAACAGGGAGAGTCAGAGCACCAGAAATGGTCAACAGTCAAATCCCCCAGAACTTGATTCAGAAGACATGGTGATGCTGAATGATGAAGGGTCGGGGGTGGAACATGAACATGGAGCAGGACAGGGAGATGATGATGTGTCCTCCTCAAGAGAAGAGGCTGAAGAAACTGATGATGCCGAAGAAAGTGACGGGGAGCATCCTTCACAACCTGTCTGCAAAAGAGTATATCCTTTGAGAAACAGAAAACAAAAGAAAATGTTTACTTACCACACTTTAGGTCAGCCTAGTATTGTAGATGGGTAAACTGTTGAATTATATTACAGTAATAAGTTCTAGCTAAAATGTTAAGGAGTTCAATTAAGACTAGGTTTATATATATTTTTTTTTTAGTTTTAAAGGGAAAATGGTTACCGTAACATTCATAAAAAAAAATACAAAGTAAATTGTTTCCATGGTGTAAGGTTAGATTCCTTCAGTGAAAGTACAGATTCCTGTTAATGTACAGTGATGGTGGTAGAAGATCATGGTGCACAATGATGTCTGCTACAAACACACTTTATGGAAAAGGAGATACATGTTGTGTGTCGCGTGACAGTATAGCGCAAGTACTAAAACTGTTGTATCATTGACTCCTACCAAAGAAATAATTTAAGAGTGGATAACCAGTAATGTATTTTGAGAATGTTGGGAGTACATTCTGTTTTGTAGGGGAGAATGTGGGGAAATCTAGAATATACATTGATAGAATATATGTAATTTAATAATTGTTATAAGATAATAGTGAGTTAAAAGCTAGACCCCCCTGTGTAATGTTTTTTTGTTATTTCTGTTATTTTATTAATGGTGGTTATTTAATTAGTCAGTATGCACTAATATTCGTGGTATACAGCGATGTGAGGTGTGTCCAGTGGGTGGCGGTAAGCCAGAGGAAAACCTAGACGAGATTATAAGTGTAGAGTGATGTTCACGCGAGAAAATGACGAGATTTGAAGCGTAGAGTTATGTTGTACTGTGTTGCACGGAGCTGTTGCGAATGACGCTGGCTGAATAAAAAGAACCCAACCATTCACACGCTTGTTCATTCCTTCAAGTGTGCTACACTGAGGCCCCCATACTGCAATTATCCAGTTCTGAGGAGCTGGATGTTGTTACTATCGGTACAGAAGTTACTGAAGACTCGTCACTTCAATGTCCTGCATGTGAGGAGCTAGTGGAAGTTTTGACTTGTGCTGTAGAAAAATTAAGCATAAAGTGGTCTGTGGATAAGCAAGAATCAAGGAAGAAAAGCAAACTAGATGAACGCTTTCTGCCTTCCCACATGCAGCCTCCACGTCGGTGCTTGCCATTTTGTCCAGACCACCACACCGATGTGTCGAAGTCCTGGAAAAAGCTGGTTTCGTACCATGTGTTTAGTCCCCAAACATCACATATTCCAATATCGGTGGGCAGTGGCGCAGATAGGATTTTTTAACTGGGGAGGACCAAGCTGTCAGCAAATGATTTAAACTCAATTCGTTATTTTACATAATTTGGGCTTTAACTAGTGCTCAAGCAGTTACTTTGCGTTATTTAGGCAAATGATTTGGACTAAAAAGTCAATGGGGGATTCTTTATTGTAATCATGGATTACAACAATGAACAAAGGTAAAAAAGAAAAAAAAAAGGCCTTACTGATCACCACTAGATATGCATGATCAGACTGTTATTTGACTATTATTCCAATCACCCATAACCCATGTCTTCAGGAAAGTATTTATTATTTAAGCATTTGCTTATCTCACAGTGTCTATCATTATGAACAAAAAAGCAAAGAACCTATGTGCAAAAATAAAAATAATAATAATAAAATAACAACAAATTTTTACTGTGGCTGCCCTCTTGCAGATCCTCACTTGACTGACTAGGGCCTGCCTTGCTGACATCAGATATTGCCTGCTGGCCAGGAGGACAACATTCTGAAGTATATAAATTCAGTTAAACCTCTGTACCTCTATAGAATTTCACAACAATGTGAAATACAACATATTCAAGAGAATTAATGGCTAAAACTATTTCAAAAATATCTAATAATAACTAAACATTTTAAATGTAAGTGTTAATTACAAGTTTGTTACAAATTTATAGATTAGAAATATCTTTCAAATGATGTGTGACATATTAAGAAATGTTTTTCATAGCCCATCATTTTAGAATCTATATCCTCTGTTGCTCCGTCCAATAAAAAAATAAAAAATTAAAATAAAAACATGAAATCCTGCTATGAGAGGATGTCAAAAGTTTATGTAGGCCTTTATTTGTTGTTTGCATAAACCTTGCACGACAAAAATGTACTTATTATAATTATTTTTATAGTGGTTTACAGTGAACATACCTCAATAAATTTATACAGTAGGCCTAGAATGGGTTAACTTGGTAACACTTTACAATAAGGTTCATTGGTTAACATTAGTAAATGCATTAACTAACATGAACTAATGATGAGCAATGCATTAGTTGCAGTGTTTATTAATCTTTGTTAATGTTAGTTAATACAAATACAGCTGTTCATTGTGCGTTCATGTTAGTTCACAGTCCATTAACTAATGTTAACTAATACAACCTTTGATTTTAATAACATATTAGTAAATGTTGGAATTAATATTAACTAATATTAATAAATGCTGAAGAAGTATTGTTCACATATTGTACATGTTAACTAATGCAGTTAACTAATGTTAACTAATGAACCTTATTGTAAAGTTTTACCGTTAAATTATTAGATAAAACATTATTTCCTGACGACGATAAATTGTTTGATTTATCCAACCATTCTTTTTGTGTTCATTCATTATTTGCCTCTGTCCAGTCATCTTAATGCATATGGTCTCCACATTTTGCAGTGTTTACACATTTTGCAGTGTTTAGTGCAAAAGCCATATTGTCAGACTAGCTATTCCCCTTAACAAATCTAATCTGCCACATCTGGGAAAGTCAACAGGCATAGGATGTTGTTTGGTTTTTTTGTTTTTTTTTAAAAAAAAACGAGGTGATGCCTTTATGTGGCATTTATACGGTCGATTTTTTTTTTAATTCAGAAAATCACCGATCAGCTCATTCATAGTTTGTATATGATCACTATGGTTACCGGTCCGCTACTACAGGCACGATGGAGGCAGCTAGCTGGGGACCCCAGAGACGTCACTCAAGAGGAGTCGTTGCACACACAGAGAGAGAGAGTGTGTCACAGAACGCTCAACGACGCCTCCTCCTGGTTTCATCAGATCCCTCTCTCCTGCATATTAGAACTCCTTCCCTTCTCATTATCCCCTTATTAATTGGCCATCATCTCATCAGCCCCACCTGTGCACCCTTTCAGCTCCCCTTTATCTGGACTGCTATGTTCTTTGTTCCTTTGTGAAGTCTTGTTTTACCGTTACTCTGTCTCATGCTAGTCTTCTTGTATTTGCTCTGGTATTTTGATCTTGGACTGTGTTACTCGCCTTTGAACCTTTGCTGCCTGCCTCTGACCTTAGCCTGTTTGTTACGCCTTTGGATTGCCCTTTTCAGCGGCTTTAGTTAGTTTACCGGCCCTTCCTGTCTTGGGCCTTGAGTTTATGTCTGTTTACCTCTGTTGGCTTACCTGCGTTAATAAAGTACTGCAAATGGATTCGTCCGCCTCTGCCTCTTCATCACAGAGTGTAAACGTCAGTGGCATGATGGCATCGTGTTTATTGACAACAGAACAAGCGTGTAGTGAGAACATGGGTACAAAGTAATGGTGACCGGTATAGATTATTATTGTGCGTGTCTGCTTCAGAATCGGGTCGGGGCACTCACAACAATAACTTTGGCTAGCGAAAACACTGGTTATCCTCTGGTTTACCGATTTTTGTCGACTTTCGTAGTGAGGGCGGGGGACGGATTGGGTCACTATGAATCTGGGGGGGTCATGTCCCCCCCGTCCCCAGTGCTATCTGCGCCCTTCTCGGTGGGTCTAGGCAACACGGTTATGGGGCGATGCCCAGGGCTGAAGAGACGCTTGCAAGCCTTCCTTTAAAGCACCGGCATTATCCTCTAAGCCAGAAGGCTTTATCTCTCAGTGCCACCAAGGAGAAGGCCAACTCAAGCTGATTGGATGGACATTTTATTACTGGTTGTCGACAGCTGGTTGGAATGATGTGATAATTGGATCAATTATTTGAACGTGCTCCTCCCGAACTTTGTTTATAAAACATAATTTCACAAGTTCACATTTACAAATAAGTCAGATCGAATAAAATGGGTATTTGGCATGCTTTCCTATGGAGAGGGCTCCGGGCTAGGTATGCGGCCCGAACACAGAGTACTCCCCCTTAAAAGCAGCAAATAAAATGCGGGACAGCCGCCAGATTGATGTTGATGACCCCCCCAAAACTTGGGGAATGCAAAGCTTAAAGTATCAGCTGCGGGAAGGGGTGGTTCGCTGGAAGGCTTCTTGTAACATAGGATGGGAGTTGATTGTCTTGAGGTCGGATGGGTGTGCCTCTCGGGTGGTAGGATGTGAATGGTCTACTGCAGAAGCAGAGGAGAATGGTATAGCTGCTGCATTGGAAGCGAGTTAGATGGAGAAAAAGGAGAGTAGAGGAGAAGACACTGCTGTGGCAGTGGACCAGACTTGCTTGAGTTAATGGAGCTCCTTCAGGTGTCATCCAGTAGATGACACTGCTGCGGCAGTGGAGCAAGTTAGGACGGGGTAATGGAGCTACTACGGGGGCGGAGTAGATGACACTGCTGCAGCAGTGGAGCAAGTCGGAAAAGGAAGCTCCTGCAGGAGTAGAGGAGATGACACTGCTGCGGTAGTGGACCAGACTTGCTTTAATTAATGGAGCTCCTGCGGAAGTGGGGTATATGACACTGCTACAGCAGTGGAGGGAGTTTGGATGGCAAAAGGGAACTCCTGTGGGTGTAGAAGAGATGACACTGCTGCGGCAGTGGACCAGACTTGCTTTAGTTAACGGAGATCCTGAGGGAGTGGAGTAGATGACATTGCTGCGGCAGTGGACCAGACTTGATTGAATTAAAGGAGCTCCTGCAGGAGCGGAGTAGATGACACTGCTGCGGCAGTGGAGCAAGTTAGCACGTAGTAACGGAGCTACTGCGGGAGCGGAGTACATGACACTGCTGCGGCAGTGGACCAGACTTGCTTGAATTAATGGAGCTCCTGCAAGAGCGTAGTAGATGACACTGCTGTGACAGTGGAGCAAGTTAGGATGGAGTAACAGAGCTCCTGCGGGAGCGGAGTACATGACACTGCTGTGGCAGTGGAACAAGTTTGGATGGAGTAATGGAGCTCCTGCGGGAGTGGAGAAGATGACACTGCTGCGGCAGTGGAGCAAGTTTGGATGGAGTAATGGAGCTACTGCGGGAGCGGAGTAGATGACGCTGCTGCGACAATGGACAACTTGCTTCCGACTTGCTTCCAATTATCCTATGGTTTGTTGAATAGAGAATTGAGCACCTGCTGGAGTAGAAGAGATAATGGTTCCATGGGAATGGTGCAAGTTGGAGGAAGAAACGGAACTCCAGCGGGAGTGGGTCAGACTTGCTTTCTGAACTCAACTGTCCAAATGGTAAGTGTGGCATGGAAATGGGCTCCTGCAGGAGCAGAAAAGATAATTCTGCTGCGCCAGAGGATCAAGTTTGGATGGAGAAACGGAGCTTCTGCTGGAGCGGAGTAGGTTATGCTGTTGTGCAAAGACTTGGTTCTGACTTTCTTTCGTATTATCTGATGAGCCATGGGAAGGAAGAGATGATGCTGTGGCGGTGTTGGAAACAACTTGCTTTCGACTTGCTTTCCGAGCTATCTGAAAGGCAAGTTGGACAGAGAGCTGAGCGGGAGCAGAAAAGATGGTACTGCTGTGGCAGTGGAGCAAGTTGGAATCGGGAAACGTAGCTCCTGGGGGAGCAGAGTAGATGACATTGCAACGGAAGTGGAACCCAAACTTGCTTTTAAGGGCAGATTGGAGGAAAAACTGAGCTCCTGCGGGAGTGTGAGAGAACATCAATGTTGCGGCATGAAACCCAGGAACACTCTGTTGTAGAGGTCTGTGTCCAGGAAGATAAATCAATGTCTGCACCTGAGAGGATCTGTATTCTGATATTGTTGGCTACTGGAGTTGGTTCCAAGACTGTGGTATTTGGAGAGAAACCCGCTGGGAGACCTATGCTCACTGGAAAGGAGAGAGTTAGATGTAACTACACAGTATGTCCACTGGGAGACCCATGCTCGCTGGACGGGAGGGAGTTAGAGAGAAGTACACAGTGTGTCCGCTGGGAGACCCATGCTCGCTGGACGGGAGAGAGTTAGAGATAAGTACGTCCGCTGAGAGACCAATGTTCACTTGACGGGAGAGAGTTAGAGATAAGTACACAGTATGTTCAATGGGCGGGAGAGACAGTTAAAGATAAGTAGATAGTACGTCCGCTGTGAGACCAAATACTCGCTGAACAAAAATAGAGAAACCTCCAGTGAACGAGCCAGGGGGTTTTAATCAATGAGGGTTTGGTGGACTTTTTAAATGTGGAACCGGTTGGTCCTGATATAGCTTTGGAACCATCTCTGAGGACCATCTCCCAAGAGCTGGGATCTGCTGTTGGGAGAGGCCTTTTTGGCTGCTGAAGTTGCTGCCCTGATATGGAAGGAGTGACTTGAGAAATTCTTTGCTGGAATTCCTGAAAGTTGTAGAAGAGATTTGAGCTATTTCTGGATCCAAAAGCGTGTCACGGGTTTATTGGATTCGTCTATGAACAGGGGTTCCAGAGGAGATTTAGCCAGAGAACTTCTCCATAGCAGATATGCCAGAATGGACTGGTATGGTTGGATTTGTGATGAGAGGTTAGAAAATGTAGAAAATTTTCTATGTAGATGAAATTACCTGTTTTGGTATGGTCGGTCTTACTTTGCTTAATCAAATATGAGACTGTTTCACCATCTATTACTGACAAGTTTTTTTGGGAGTCGAATTGGAAGTGATGGCGAGTTCCGAGCATCTAAGAAAACCAAAAAAGCTAGGATAAACATAGCGTCGAGTGTGCAGGCGGTATTAAGGGGCCGGCAGTCTGTGCGGAGGACGTTAATACATTTGGTGAGAGTGTCTAGGTTTATGGGTTGTCTAGCGTCGGGACGTCGCTACGAGAGGTTTGTGAATTGTTTATTTTAGAGGAGGGAGCGCTGTACATCAATTTATGGAAAAACTGAACACCGCTCAAGTAATCTTTGATGGACCCGACTTGTAGGCCCTTAATGCTATTAAGGTAGGAAATAAATGAGGTGATAAAAAGAGAAAAAACATGGAACAGCATGTTATAAGAGATATGGAATGCTTTAAAACATCTCCAAGCAGTCAGGTAGAATTGGAGGTTCCTGGGAGAAACTGCTTGGAGGATGGTGACGATTGATGCGTCGAGAAGGGGTTTTAACAGGTTGGTTATGAGAATATCAGTTCTGAATAGCGAGGAACTGGGGAATTGTTCTGCCTCTGGAGCCAGTGTCCTGGATTTCTGAGATGCCAGAACTATAGACCAATTTCATGCCAAATTCTGTGGCATAGCCCAGGCTTGCTGAAGGCCTGTTGCTGCGGCTTGATGGGTGATGCGAACCGGATCTTGTGGGCGAGGATGGCGGTGGTGTCTGGGGAGGGGGCTTTTGGACCCTGCAGGCTTTGCTCTACCTGTGAGCCGTCAGTTGGTGTGGACTTTTGAGAGAGATTGGCTGACTGTAAGGTAACGTACAGATGACACAGTTCTACTTAGTTCTTTTTTCCGCGAAGCCTCCACATCCGGATCACACAGCGCTTGCCTCAATCCTGCTACGGTCCGTTTCCCAATAGACCTTTCTCACAACTTCCGTATTTGTGACCGGAAATACGCAATTGTCGTGGTAATCTTCTTCCGCTCCATTCATAACAGATAGCGCCGAAGGCAACTAGTGAGAGTTGTTGCGTACCGATCTTTTTTGTTATTCCCAAAAGCAGCCATACCTGTCGTTTTCATTCCTTCCCTCGTCAGTTCCCTGTCGATGAAGTTCGACGGAAATGGATTCAGGCAATCTGGCGGGATGTTATTGATCCTGTGATCTTCTGTACTTCTCATGTCACCATTCACTAATAAGCCGTCATTGTTTGTTTATTTTTTATGTTTTATGATTTGCGTATTTTTGAAGTAACGTTAGTTCATGTTCAACTGTATTAAGATATTTGTATCCAGCGAAATAAGCACATAAAATATACACCACAATATAAAACAAGATAAATAAGAACACACAACAGTGGGCTACATATACATTTAAAATATTAATATATACCATTCTGAGTATTTAACAATCTGAGTGTACAAGGAATAAATTAATATTTGTATAATTTTTCTTCATCTTTGATCGTTCTATAGCAACAGCAGTGCAAAAAATTCAGGATAACTGTTGAATAAAACTGACAGACTTCTTTCTGGTATTCACATCAAAATGTAGTTTATTGTAAATAATACTCCCTAAATATTAATAACTTTCCACACACTCCACCTTCTTACCTTTAATTAACGTATATTGGGAAGAATGAGCTTCAGTTCTAAAATCAATATCATATCTTTGGTCTTAGATAAATCAGCTGCAGACAAGCATCACCACAGCATTTTACAAAGTCATCAACAACTGGATCATGACAAGTTTACATTTTTTCGAAGTTTTGAAGACTCTCTGATCAATTTTCTCCTCCCAGAGTAGGTTTTTCTGATGTGTTAACAGTTGACGGAACTCCGTTTCCACAACGATTACGTATTTCCGGTTTTTGTGAAAAAGGTCTATAGGTGTGATCGTCTGAGTGGTAAGAGGAGGCAGGGGAGGAAGATAAAAGTCTTGCCGAGGGCTGCAAAGACTGGCCTTGACGTCTTGGCGAGCATAGGGCTGTTCTGGTAGGCATGTGGCCGTGTGAAGAAGCCTGGGGCTCAGGTGCGATGTCCAGCGTAAGAGGAATAGTCCTGGGACCGGTGTTCTGACAATTCATGCTACCCATCAACATGTGCTACTTACAGGTTATGCGCATGTGCACACAGCTTTTTCTGCGTTACCATGACCATAAATCTATGCATCCTTGCTGTGGAGATAGGTCAAAGATGAATATTTTATGATAATATCTTTTTTTTTTTTTTACTTACCCTGCTTTAAATTAAATAACCATGTAATTGTATCAGATTTACAGCAATAAAGAAACAATAGAGAATGAATCGACATTGTAAAGAATCTCGGCTTAAGGTTTATAGCTCAATTTGAATTCAGGGGAAGAATATTCCAAAATCAATGATCTGGATCAGCAACTTATAGAATATTCGTTAAACCGAGTTTCTCACATAAAATAAATCACCCAACGAGGGGTGTGTCACAACACACGTCTGCTTCAGGTATATATGACGAAATTAAACACAACGAATTATGATTAATTTGGAACATATATTTTCCACAGATCGGGGCTGTTCTTTAAAACAACAAGGATTACAGTTTTCTCAGTCAGCGTGCCAGCGTGCGGATCTGTAAAACTATTAATCACTTGATCTGTTTAGCTTAATATTCTGACAATGTTTTGTGCACTCAACAAAATCAGATTGTAGCGCTAGGATCTAATATTAAAGAGGCTTTGTTATGTGATTAATACAAACAATGGCAAAGAATGTATAAATGAGTTTAATAAAAGCACACGACTAAGTTACACTACAAAAATCACACGATATAGTTATATACACAAAATGAAAGTGAAACTAAAAAGGAAACAAGGGAAAACGGAAATACAAAGAAAAGTACAGTTACTAGCACAGCTTTAAACCTTCAGAGACAACCACAGGATTATATCTTGAGTTTCAAATTTGATGGAACAAATTGCTTTTCAGACCTTTGTATGCTGGAAGCGTGCGGTTGTCCGTGAGGCTGGAGACAGGTTCCTTTGTTCTCCCCACGTGGGTGTGCGTCGCGGGAGTTCAAAACGAGTTCGTGCTGGATGGTGTCTTCTTGTTGGAGAAAACACACGTACGAACTTTAACTGGCTATTCGCAAAAGTAAACGAAGTAAAAATAACGAAAACTGATAACTTTAAAAAGCTTCAGAAGACGCCGAGAGTGTCCAAGGAATTCCGGAAAGAGTTCAAGAGTCTAAGCTTAAGAGTAAGAACAAGAGCAATGAGCTCGAGACGAGGTAAGGGATAAGACAAGAGAATAAGGGACATAAGAGATTAAGAGCGTAATGATTCTGTGGCGAGAGTTTTTCAAGGGTGTTTCGGGACCCCTCCTAACCCTCGGATGACCAATGAGCGTCACACAACTGAAGGAGCGCGCGCCCACTTGATTAACATATCACGTTGTTAATCTTGGTTCTTAAGACAAAGGAAAAGTTCTGCTAACTTTGAAAACAAACTTATACATAATGGTACATTTCACAATATCGATATACAGTTTAAAAGACAGATCATGCTATGAGGATTACAAAGACATCAAACACATTGAACTATTTTGACAGCATTATTGAATTACATGTTTAAAGCATTGTATTACAGTTATCTAAACTTCTTTGACACGCGTGAGTCCATTCGAAGCTGAAATAGTGAATTACAGTTCTTTTACATGTATTTCGGCATACTAGATAATTTTGGTAACTCTTTTACAAGCTTTCAGAGATGTCCGTGTTTGTGTGCGTGCAGGGATGTTCAGCGTGCGGACGCGTTAATGTGTGTGTGTGTTGCATGTAGGTGTGGGTCAGCGGCCACACGTATATTGCGCTAGAACAAACAAAGTCTGGCTTGTATCCAGAGTTCCCTCGCTTTTGGAGGTGTCAAAGGATCAAAGAGGAGAGAGAGTTAATCTGATCGCGGTCAGATTAACTGGCGTTACGGGCGGGGGATGTTGCCCCGTGATGTCTCCGTGTTCGTCCTAAATCACACTTAGTCAGGTAACCCCAGACACTCGGGCGCCTGACTGCAGTAAAAGTCAAAGTTGAATTAAAACACATATGCGTAGGAATGTGTTAAAAGGGTCTCTGCCAACCACGCTCTGAGTAATTGCATGCAAACTGGTTAATGATGTCCGACCCAGAATCTCTACATTCCCACCTGATTGGAAGATGACGTCCCTGCGGAGACGTCCTCTGCCGATCACGCATGGGAGGATGGAAGGTGAATCATGAAGTTGTTAGCAGGGGATCATCAGGGCTGGGGGCTTAACTCAATGAGGTCGCTGGCAACTTCCAGCGCGGGAGCTTCTCTTCGAGGGTTTCGGCGGAAGCCTCCGGATACATCTTTGGTGAGCTTGACAGTAGATGATCGCACCTCATTCAGTCTCCTGTATAGGATGAAGGCCAAGCCCAATGTTAAGAGGTGGCTGACTACCATGGAGATGCACAGCGCCGTGTCGGCTGCGCTCCAGGCTCGGATGACAGGTGAGGTAGTCAAAGGAGGTTGTCGAGACAAAGCTTGCAGAGCAGAGTCAAGAGGAGCAATGTCAATTAACTGTGACCCCCCTGTCTCAATTCCCAGTTCCAGTTCTGGACCCAGGGTGAAGTTGTGGTCCTTGAAGAAGGAGGGGATTTCCAGTTCGGATTCATATTCACTGCTCGGGAGATGATACAATGCCAGATCATCGACGTGGAGGATGGCACCTTTAGGTACTTGAATCCACATGCTCTGGTTGAGCAGGCTGACCCGAGTGGCAGTGTCATGTTGGTCATAGGTGAGAGTAGCAGTGAGAACCGGGGTGTTTACGAGCCAGCGGTCACCGATGATTTCTGCTCGTGTCTCGCCGACTTGCATGCGAGGTCTGGCCTCAGCAGGGCACCGGTTGTCACTGGACATGGGTTGCAATCCACAGATTCCATCAGTGTTGTCTCTGAGGAAGGGTTTGCTTGGGCAGAGATAATGAATGTCTTTGGTCAAGGTGCACATGTGCAGGTTTGGAGCCAGGTACAGTTGTGGGTCGCTGTCATGGTAGGCTACCACATCGGGGGTGCGAACCTTGACGTGCGTGTTACCTTTCCAAAACCCCACATTGACAATGTCCTTAAGTCTGTAGATTCGGCTTGACTCTATGATGGGCAGGTTCAAGAGGAATCCCACTTCCCTCTGCTCGGGGTCGACGTAGAGTGGGATGGCGCTGCCCAGAGAGTAGGCCAGGTGGACTTGGAGCGGGTCGGCTGGCGTGGTGATGGCGGAAGCCAGCACATTTTGGACCAGGCTCAAAGGTATGAGATAGGGTGGAATGCGGCCCATAGCTAGGCTGTCGATGGAGGAGCTCACCTCCCGCAGCATGTCTGTCATGAGGGCGGTGACAAGCTGCGTTTGGGCAAAGTCAGTTTGAAAGTCATTGAACAGCTGCTTCATGGAGTTCACAGTCTGGTTCAGGAGGACGCTGTGGGTGTTGAGAATTACCACAGTTCCTCTTAAAGTCTTTCCGATGGTCTGCAGGGAAGCGCTCTGCGTGGTGAGCTGTTCTCTTAACTGTGGGATCTCTGTTTGAATCTCGGCCACGTGTCGTCTTACAGTGGCTAGGTTGACTGCGTTGACGCTGGACATACCAATGTTAAACAGGGTTCCCACGGCAGCTGCGGCTCCGAGCAGGGCTCCCAGGAAACGTTTGGGGCGGCGATTGTGTCCGCTTAATTCGGCTTGGGTGACGGTCATCTTTTCAAGTTGGTTCAGCATGTGCCGGATGTCAGCATCGGCGTGGGAGAGGGAGTCTTCTGTCCAGCGGGCACCAGCCCAGCTGTACTGGATTACTGTGCGGGGGTAGTGTGCTCTGTAGACATTTCGGGGATCTAGTCGGACGTACACTTTCTGGGTGTGGGTCCGACAGTTGGTGATCAAGAGACCTGGTTGCTCCCTCAGCACGATGCCTGACGCCGGGCCTGGTGAGATGACGTCGGGTGGTGGTTGCCCTCTGATCGCTTGAAGGCACAGGATGGTAAACCACAGCAGCATCCTGGTAGCAGTAACAGAGGAGAGGGGTGAAAGAGAGGGGGAGAGAGAGAGAGGCAGTGTGTCAGCGGGAGTTGTCCATGGTTTTGCAGGACAGTCTTTCGCTCCTAGGATGAGAAACAAGTTAGTTTGCATTGGCCCCTCCCCGCCTCTCCCTGCCAGCAGCCGAATGTCTCTTAATTTGGTTGCGGTGGACCCATTTGAGCACAGGGTCTTTCTGTCCCCGGCTTAGTTGGATGCGGTACGCTACTGGTGAAAGTTTGTCAACAATTTCGTGAGGTCCTGTCCAGCGTGGCAGGAATTTCTTTGACAGCCGGTTGGAGGCTGTGTGTTGTGGCTGTGCGAAGCTATAATACCAGACCCTGTCACCCACAGCCAGTTCCTGGTGTGACGCTTTCCGGTCGTAGTACGCTTTCTGACCCTCTGCGCTCTTTTGAAGCTGTTGCTGAGCGAAGGCAAAGGTTGATTTCAGATGCTGGTGCAGCTCTTCGAGGTACTGGTGAGTGGTGCAGGCGGTGACGAGACTTGAGTCCCCTGGCTGGTACAACAGGTGCAGGGGCAGTGTCATCTGTCGTCCAGTCATTAGTTCGAAGGGAGACACTTGGGTTGAGTCTTGCGGAGTAGCTCTGAGAGCCATTAGCACCAGCGGGAGTTTCATGTCCCAGTCTTTCTGGTTGGCGGCCACATACTTTTTCAGCATACTGACCACAGTCCGATTTGACCGTTCAACTTGGCCTGATGAACTGGGCTGGTGGCTAATGTGCAGTTGAACGTGGACACCCAAGAGTTTCCATATCTGCTGCATTATCTCAGCTGTGAAGTGAGTACCTCTGTCTGAGTTGACACTCATTGGCAATCCGAACCTTGAGAATATGTGGTTCATCAGGAGGTATGCCGTGGTCTGGGCGGTGTCGTTGGGTGCTGGGAGGCACTCTACCCATTTTGTGAACTGGCACACGACTGTGAGAAAGTACTCGTTGCCTCTTGTTGATCGGGGTAGAGGCCCTACCCAGTCGATTTGCAGGTCTGACCACGGGAATGTGACTTTCCTGCGTTGCAGCGGAGCCCTGTGGTGTGGATTTGCAGGTTGAAACTGGCAGCAAATCAGACATTCTTTGATGTATTCCGCCACGTGTTTTTGCATGCATGGCCAATATGCCACTTGTTTCAGTGTCTTATAAGTGGCTCTGACGCCGTGGTGTCCGGCACATGGTGCGTCGTGGGCAAACATGAGCATCACCCCCTGTAAAGACTGTGGGACGACAAGCCGTGGCATTGAGGTGTCATCAGGCTTATACCACAAGATGTTGTCTATTACACGCAGCATGTGCTTGATGTCGTGCAGGCGCTTTAGACAAGGGTCGGCCGCGAGGTCGGCCAACGTGAGTGGGTGGTTGGTGGGGTCTGAGAGGTGGTGCAGAAAAGTCTTTAATGCGGTGTCAGAGTTTTGCATGTCCGCTATGTCGTTGTTTGAGATCTGCGGAATCAGGGTGAGAGGCTGCGAGGTGGGCAGTGCGGCAGGGAAAGTTCGTTTGCTGCGGGTTAGCACTGCCACGTTGAAGGTTTGTGGTTGGGCAGGAGGTGCCCATGGAGTACCGTGCAGTGCGCCAGCCTTGGCGAGGCCATCGGTTCGGTCGTTCAGGTCCTTGTCGAGGCCTGGTTGCTTGGAGTGACCTTTCACCTTTTTCCAGTAGACAATCATGTCGTGTTGTCTAGTCAGGTTATCACATGCTTGAAACAAATTTTGGTGTGTGACAGGCTTGCCGTTTGAGGTCTTAAAGCCATTTTGTTTCCAGCTTGGAAGGTGGCATGTGAAACTTAGTCTGGCATAGTTCGAGTCTGTGCAGATCAGGAGTTCTCTGATGTTGTGGGCCGAGGCTATTTGCAGAGTTATGAGAATGGCTGCCACTTCAGCATATTGTGATGACTGGGGTCCCAGCTTGAAGTGTTGCGGTGGGCAAGGCAGATCATTTACCCATAACACACCAGCACCTGCTTGACGAGCGCCCTCTTGGTTGTAGGAGCATCCGTCGACGTAGGCTGTTGGCATACCTTGGCACGCATTTTCTTCAAAGTACCTGTGACAGGTCTGTTGTTGTGGTTCTTCCACATGGGCTGTTGCAGGTGGGACATTATCGGAGCAGTTTTGGCAGGCCGCCAGGCCGTTGCCTAGGGCTGACTTGTGGTTTTGTGCATATCTTGCTTCAACATTGCGACCCTGGAGGGCCATTAACCACGTGGCGATGCGGGAGTTTGTGACCACACCATCACGGATGCGTTGGCTGTTGAGGAACATGACAGGCTGATGACAAGTCTCTACGATAACTTTCTGAGCTCCAATGTAGTTGGAGAATCTTTGTATGGCCCACACGTTGCAAAGCAACGCCTTTTCACAGTCTGAGAATTTAGTCTCTGGTGGAAGAAGTGTCTTGCTGGCATACGCAACTACCCTTTTGTCTTGGTCATGTCATTGGTACAGACCAGCGCTGAGACAGTGTTGGGAGAATCCAGCTTCCAAGTAGAATTCTCTGTGTGGGTCAGGGTAGGCCAGGTATGGAGCTGTACACAGGTGACGTTTCAACTCTTTCATGGCATTGTCCTGGACGGTTGTCCAGACAAATGGGCAGTCTTTTTTCAGCAGTGCAGTTAAAGGCTTCGCAATGTCTGAATAGTTCTCTATGAACTGCCGTGAGTAATTGCACATCCCCAGGAAACTTCGAAGTTCAGAGACGTTGGTGGGGGGTTTGATGTTTTGAACAGCTTGTATGCGACTTGTCTGTGGTTCGATGCCTTGTGACCCGATCAGTAGTCCCACGTAGTTGACCTTGGTTCGACACCATTGTCCTTTGTGGAGGGCGATCTTGGCACCGGCCGTTGTTAACTGGTTCAAAACATAGTCTATTTCTTTCAGGTGATCGGCTACTGTGGTACTTTTCATCAGCACGTCGTCCACATAGATGAGATTTCCTCTCATTCTCGCATCGGGGCATGCTTTGTTCAGGAAGATGTTGAACTCAGCAGGTGAGTTAGCATAGCCGAATGGACACCTGGTGAAAGTGAATTGTCTGTTGCCAAAAGTGAAAGCAAGCTTGTGCTGGTCGTCTGGATGTACTGGGATGGTCCAGAATCCAGAGGCCACGTCGAGCGTAGAGAAGATGGTGGCTCCTCTGATCTGGGGTATTTCTTGCTCCAGCTGGGTCATGGGCCATCGTGACAGAGGCACCTGTTGGTTCAGTTTCCTGTAGTCGATCGTTGGTCGCCACTTGCCGTTTGGTTTGATTACCGGCCAGATGGGAGCAGAATAGGTGCTGTTGCATGGACGAATTATACCTTTCTCAAGCATGGAGTCAATAATCTCTTGCACCGGTTCGTGTGATGCAATTGGGATTTTATATTGTTTCATATAGGACGGGGATGCTTGAGGGTGCGTTGGGATGCGCACGGTGTGAAGGTGGGTGAGACCACAGTCTAAAGAGTCTTTGGCAAATGACGCTTTGAATTTGTAAAGGACTTGTCTGAGTCTTTGTCGATCTGCATCGTCCTGGATTGCATCAGCGTCGGATAGGATTTGTTGAACTTGAGATTCAAATCCTGGATAGGGCTCTTCAGTAAGTGAGTCACCCGTTGAGTTAACAAGCGTAGGTGCCGAGGTTTCATCAGTCTCGCAGGTGGGCTGTTTGGAGACTGTGTAGACAGCGAGGTGTCGGTCCTCCGTCAGTTCCGTTCTGCATACTTGATCTTTGTCCATTGGCATGACTGAGGCAATGGAGATGATCTTGAAGGGGGCTGTGCGCAGTGTGTCGCCTGTGTACCCGTCGGGCACCATGGCGATCGGAAGGGGCCCGATAAATGGTAAAGTCAATTCAAAGTCAGGGAAATCATGGCTCACTAGCCATCCTAGCCGATAGGCTTTTGGGATTGTGATGTCCACTGCGATGCAATTGTTGAACAGGATGCAGACTGCACGCGATGACACTTCAGTGAGGGGCGTGGCTTCCAGTGTTAGTCCAAGTTCAATGCATTCAGGTGACTGTTGAAAGAAACCCAATGTGTGGTTTAGGGTTTGGCCACGTCGAATGTTGAGTCGAACAGCGACCCCTTTGGTGTAAGCAGGTACTACAGTGTCCTGTTCACTGATCAAGGTGCAGACCTCTGGGATGGTCTGGCCTGACATGAGGTTGTCAGTGTGTGTGGGAACAACAGCTGGCTGTAAAGTCAATGGGGCCCACAATACCTCGTTGATAATGTCCACATGTGCTTGGAGGCGAATCAGGATGTCCGCCCCAATGTAGAGCACAATGTCTGATGTGGGTATACCATTCAGCTGCAGGTCAGTGTTGACCTTGGGGCAGAAGGGCTCAGAGTCTTTGGTGAGTTGGAAAGTGCAGAGGAGTGAACTTGAATCTCGCTCCAGTGTTGAGTCTGTGTCTCGGTGGCTGTCGGCGAAAGTTCCCGTGACCTTGGTGACCTGACAGTCTGGCTCAGTTGACCTGGGTGGCTGACAGGGGAGAGGTTCTCGCACTTGAGCCCAAATTTTCAGTTGTTTGAAGTCCATTAAGGGCTCAAAGCGATCTAAAAGATCTTTGCCGACGAGGAGAGGATATGTGTCCATAGGTGAAATGTACACAGGATGGATGAGACTCATGGGACCGATGGTCAGATGGATGGGAGCTATCTGTTCAAGCCGGATGTTAGTTTGGCTGTAAGACTGCACATTCAACCCACAGTTCTGAGAATTTAAAGTTCTGTTTTGCTTGTTAGCTTCAAATCTGAGTCTTTCAAAGAGTTCAGCTGAAATCAGAGTGAGGTCCGATCCCATGTCGACCAGGGCTTCAAGCTTCACTTTATTTTCCAGCGTGATGGAGAGATACAGCTTGCGTGCTAGTCCTTTTTCGATCAGGTTCCCCAGGAGTTTTGGCGATGGGGTTTGTGTGGTGATCGATAAACAGTTAGGGTCAGTGTCTTGTGATTCGCTGTGGAGACACACAACCAAAACAGCACTTTCAGGTATCTCAGAGGTTTGTTCGCTGGTGTGAGGGGTTGCGTTGTCCACTTCGGGATGTGTGGTGGGCAACAGCAAGGAGTGTGTGTCGCTGTCACTTGGTGTTATGACAGCTGGTTCAGCGGTCTGTGTCAGGAGAGCAGTGTTCGGGGAGCTTAATTCAATAGGAGGGCTGTCAGAAAGGCTTTTAGTCCTCACCCTTAGTCACGAAGAATCTGGCTTGTCCTCTTTGTCAGTTTTCTTGTGAAGAAGCTCTTTCAGAACTTTCAGGATCTCTGCGGTCTCTGACGTAGACTTACTGTTTGTCTTTGTGGCAGGCTCGGATTTGGACTTGGACTTGCTTGGGGCCTGCCGTGGAGTTTTCTGTTGCCGCTGCTCTGGGCTAGGCGTTCTTGCTGCTGGAGCTCGGCTGGTTCTTGACTGTTGGCTGGCTTCCCAGGTGGCTCCACCCCTTTGGTTGTGGGGAGGCCGTGGGTTGCCAAAGGACTCAGGGCGTCGGCTTTGCTGCTTGGGGCGTGCACCCTCACGGTTGCATTGCCCTCTGCTGGCCTGAAACGTTCTGGAGTCGTTGTTAAACAGTCTGTTAGTGTGGTGCTGTTGGGCGCCCTCTAGTGCCAGCTCTGAGTGGTGATCAGTGATGGGGCAGATAGAGGGAGTTCTAACAGTCTTTTCAGAAACCATTTTCTGTTTGACAAAAGCTTTGTGGGCCAAATCTCGCAGTTGTTGGGTTGTCATGGTTTGAGGGCATGCCAGGACCCCTAAGTGATGGCTCACAGTGGGATGCAGATTTCGGAGGAACAAAGTTCGGAAGTTAAAGTCCTCTTCCATTCCGGGCTCGTTCCGTGCACCGAAGTAGGCTTGCCTGAGGCGAGCATAATAGGCCTGCGGAGTTTCCAGTCGTCCCTGCTTGAGGTTCATCGCGGTGATTAGTCCTTGATCAGTTTCTGGATCAGAGAATTCCCGGATGAAAGCTTGTCGCAGTTGCTGGTAATCCGTTTTGACAGCATCTGGTTGACGATCCAGGAAGCTGCGTACGTCCCGACTGGACGTAATTCTGACCAGATACAACCTGTCCCACGGGGTGACATGGGGAACAGTGTTCAAATGAAAGTCAATGTCCTTCAGGTAGGCATGAACATCGTGGCCTCCTGCAGGGTTTGGTGTGAAGGTAGGAATGTTTCTTGCCAACTTGTCAAGTTCTTTGAAGCCCATGCCGTGGTGAGTGTCAGGGACTGACGGTGAGGCCCCCCCTTTTCCAGAGGGCGGGGACCCTGGCAGGCTGTCCGCAGATGTCTGAGACGGTGGACGTCCGTCCTCCATCACAGTTCTGGAGTCTTGACTGAAGTGTGCGGGTCGACTGGTCAGGGAAAACTTTGTAGTGTGCGTTTCCCTGACTCGGTCACTCTGCAGTTTATAGGAGTGTTTTAGTTCTTGGTGGACGGCGTCAAGCTCGTCTTTATAGAGATCTAGTTGTTGGGAAAGTTTATCAATTTCAGCTTGAGCTGTTTTCAAGTGTTTTTCACAGGCCTTAGCTTTAGCGTCTCTGTCTTTCAATTCAGCCTTGGCTCTGGTAAGGAGAGCGTCACCACGTTCCAGTTTTTCAGTGAGCGTCTCTCTGGCTTTCCTTTCATTTAAGTCCTTTTGGTCGGTGTCCAGACGGAGGTGTTCCAGGGCCTCTTGAAGTCTTTGCACTTCATTTTGCAGGTCTGGGTACTTTTCCTCCTCGTCGCGTAGTAGCTGGTCTAGACGACTCTGGGTTTCTGCTTGGTCGCGCCGGGCCTCCTCCGCTTGGAGCCGTAGAGTTGCCGTCTCCTGTTCCAGGTCGGTGGCAGTTCTCTCGTGAAGGCGGGCTTGTGCGACCAGCGTATGGGCCAGCTTTCCCACGATTCGGGCCCATTCTTTGTGGCTGTAGCTCTGCGTCGGGTCCTGCCTCATCAGCGTGTCCAGTTCGGCGTCCAGCTGTTCCTGGCTCCGGGGCTCAGCGTCGCTGTCCTCCTTGGGCAGGAACGCGGCGGTCATGGCGGTCAGCCATGTCTCGAGGCTGTCCCAGTGGGCTGCCGGGTGGGGAGACTGGGACATACTGGCTTACTGTAGGCGAGAGGAGCACAACACACACAAAGACCAAATGCAAGTTTGTTCACAATTTAGGCGCTATCCCTTTGGTACGGACGATGCCGTTTACGGGAATTTTGGCTAACTGATGGAGACAGTTAGACGGTGAGAGAGACAAATTGTTTAGGTCAGCGCAGGGCCTAAATAAAGATTTGACAGGGCCGGAGCCAGTGGGTCACTGCTGCCACTGACGGCTCGGCTGTCAGTCTGTTATTTAGCTTTTCCTGGGGTGTCTCTGTAGGCTGTCTCTGGGTGACCTGAAAGGCACAGTTCACACAGAACAGAGAGCAGAAGAAAAACAGCAAGGTAAGAGAAAACTTAAATGGGGTTAGGCACTGGGACTAACGGGTCTGTGGATACAGAGAATGATTACAGTTGAGAAAGTGTTACGGGGACTAAGAAGGCTTGTGCCGGCTATGTGTGTTTTCTGAGGCACGGATGGGTAGCACTTAGACGACAAGGGAGAATATCTAATATTCTTGTGGCCTATGCTAAGTGAATGATCTGTATTTCTTTACCTTAATTCAGCTTGCCTGGGGTGACCCGAAATCACTCCTGAATGGAACCAATGGTGAGGGAAATTCCCCCGTCGCTCCAGACACTCAACTGAGGTGTCCGCGGGCCTTTCCGACATTTTTCCGACAACTTCGACTTTTAACACGACCTGGCAATTCTGAGGATGTCACCTGCTTACGACACTGCAAAAAGGGTGTACTCCCAGAACCCCCTTTTCAGGGTGGCCCCTTTTTAGGCCCCGGTTTGTGAGAACGTTCCGAAATTGCCTTGTGTCGCAGCGTGAGTGACCCCTCTTTGTGGAATTTACCAGATTGCTGATGTCTTGTTGCGTGCCGCACCAATGGACAGAGACAGGAGGGTCCGAGACTCACCCACAGCTAGCGCTGGTTACGCCGGTAGGAAAAATCCGTCCACTGGAGACCAACCAGGGATGAAGATCAGATCACCACACACAAGAGAATGTTTCCTGTAAAATACTGAAATGTGGCAGAAAAAGGGCTCTAAAATTAATTAAAGTTGACCTTGTTTAAACCAAATTGAGTATTTGTGGGGTATAAAATACAAAATCTTACTACCTAGGGGCAGAGAAGAAAACACAAAAAGGGAAGTATGACAATTTGTTAACTATCAGAATACCCTAGAGAGAGAGAGAGAGAGTCAGAGAGTGGGGCAGGAGACACAGGAGTACACAGGCGCAGTGGCGGGTTTGGGCCACCAGAGGGCGTGTTCTCTGTGGTCGGCCTGCTAGAAAAGACACACTTAATTGAAATTGCAATTCAAAGGTTTTAAATTAAATTCAAATAAGCGTGTGCAGAGATGTTACGTAATCCCTAAGGCAATGTGATAGGGTATCACAGGCTGAAGGGAAGAAAAGAAAAAAAAAGAAATCAAATAAATGAAAGTAAAAATTAATTAATTTAAAAAAAAAAAAAAATAATTAATCAAAAAAATTATTAAAGAAAATTAATAAGCGTTATCAATTCACACAACTAATAACAGTTATTGATCTATTGAAAACAAATCAACAAAAGTTATCAATTCCTTGAGACGAATTAACAAACCAATCAATTTATCAGAAAGGAGAAAAGTAAATTATTAATAAGACTTATTGATCTACCCGAGGGAGAAATCAATAACCTTATTTGGAGGGAAACGAAATTTAAGTGGAAATGCCCATAACACAATCCATGAGATTAAATGAGAATTTAATTCAGGTGCATCTTCTTACGTTTTCTCAAAACCAAATCTGAATGAGATTATGAAAATTAACGGATGGATATCACTCTCGATGCCAATCAGCTTGTTGTAAATTGACACAGAATGAGTCCAACTGAAAATAGACTGAAATCTCAAACAGAACGCGAGGAGAGGCAAACGTCGCTGCGATCGCTTCAATTATGAGAGTTAACAATGACTGGAAAGGGAAATTCAGGAAAACAAGACCTATTCAACAAATGTCCACGCGATGGCACTATTTTGCTCACGTCGATGAAAAGGGTCTGGTGGTAATTTGAAACTCTGAGGCGCTAGGCTGCGCTCTAGCGTTGAGGAGTAGAATTACAATCAGAACCACTTCATTGTCCCTTCTGGGGCGCGCAAAATTTGAATGCATGCAATAAAATCCAGGCGGATTATTCTCGTGCTATTTTCACGGGTGCGTGAGGCAGAAATGATTTTACTGCGCTTACACGTACACTTACCACAGGAATTTACGTCTGTGGGCCTCCAAACACATTAACCATTTAGCACTTAATGATTCGATATGTTCTGCTTTAACATCTGGTTAGCTAAATCAAAAGTTAAAACTCGGAGTGTTTCGTTAACTAAACGAATTTAAATCAGGCCTTGGCTATAGGAAGATTAAAGGAACATCGCTTTACTCTTTCCTCTTTCGTCCTGACAAAAGAATCTCGTTTTGAACAGGCGAGTCGAAAGAATATCTTTAACATGTACACGTCTGTACAGGTAAATATTACTTTCGTCACAAACTACAGTTTAACCTTAAACACTTAACAGTGAATATCAGTATTCTGAACTGCAATTATTTTAACAATTACCACGACTAAAACGTTAAACACATTCAATCACGTAATTGCGGATTTGAGAGATACTGCAGATTCTCAATTTGCGGCGGCGCGCACTTGAGTCACGCGACGGCGCGCGGTCGTGTTTCTCAACCAAACAGCAAAGTATACAAAATTGTCACTGCATTAATTTCACACACAACAAAGCTAAAAATATGCCTTTTTGAATTCTCCACCATTAATCTGTAAAGAATCTCGGCTTAAGGTTTATAGCTCAATTTGAATTCAGGGGAAAGAATATTCCAAAAATCAATGATCTGGATCAGCAACTTATATAGAAATTCGTTAAAACCGAGTTCTCACATAAAATAAATCACCCAACGAGGGTGTGTCACAACACACGTCTGCTTCAGGTTATATATGACGAAAATTAAACACAACGAATTATGATTAATTGGAACATATATTTTCCACAGATCGGGGCT
>NW_024121410.1:920966-951074 GCF_016745375.1 Pimephales promelas
CAAAAGTGAAAGCAAGCTTGTGCTGGTCGTCTGGATTGTACTGGGATGGTCCAGAATCCAGAGGCCACGTCGAGCGTAGAGAAGATGGTGGCTCCTCTGATCTGGGGTATTTCTTTGCTCCAGCTGGGTCATGGGCCATCGTGACAGAGGCACCTGTTGGTTCAGTTTCCTGAAGTCGATCGTTGGTCGCCACTTGCCGTTTTGGTTTGATTACCGGCCAGATGGGAGCAGATAGGTGCTGTTGCATGGACGAATTATACCTTTCTCAGCATGGAGTCAATAATCTCTTGCACGGTTCGTGTGATGCAATTGGGATTTTATATTGTTTCATATAGGACGGGGACGCTTGAGGGTGCGTTGGATGCGCACGGTGTGAAGGTGGGTGAGACCACAGTCAAAGAGTCTTTGGCAAATGACGCTTTGAATTTGTAAAGGACTTGTCTGAGTCTTTGTCGATCTGCATCGTCCTGGATTGCATCAGCGTCGGATAGGATTTGTTGAACTTGAGATTCAAATCCTGGATAGGGCTCTTCAGTAAGTGAGTCACCCGTTGAGTTAACAAGCGTAGGTGCCGAGGTTTCATCAGTCTCGCAGGTGGGCTGTTTGGAGACTGTGTAGACAGCGAGGTGTCGGTCCTCCGTCAGTTCCGTTCTGCATACTTGATCTTTGTCCATTGGCATGACTGAGGCAATGGAGATGATTCTTGAAGGGGGCTGTGCGCAGCGTGTCGCCTGTGTACCCGTCGGGCACCATGGCGATCGGAGGGGCCCGATAAATGGTAAAGTCAATTCAAAGTCAGGGAAATCATGGCTTACTAGCCATCCTAGCCGATAGGCTTTTGGGATTGTGATGTCCACTGCGATGCAATTGTTGAACAGGATGCAGACTGCACGCGATGACACTTCAGTGAGGGCGTGGCTTCCAGTGTTAGTCCAAGTTCAATGCATTCAGGTGACTGTTGAAAGAAACCCAATGTGTGGTTTAGGGTTTGGCCACGTCGAATGTTGAGTCGAACAGCGCCCCTTTGGTGTAAGCAGGTACTACAGTGTCCTGTTCACTGATCAAGGTGCAGACCTCTGGGATGGTCTGGCCTGACATGAGGTTGTCAGTGTGTGTGGGAACAACAGCTGGCTGTAAAGTCAATGGGGCCCACAATACCTCGTTGATAATGTCCACATGTGCTTGGAGGCGAATCAGGATGTCCGCCCCAATGTAGAGCACAATGTCTGTTGTGGGTATACCATTCAGCTGCAGGTCAGTGTTGACCTTGGGGCAGAAGGGCTCAGAGTCTTTGGTGAGTTGGAAAGTGCAGAGGAGTGAACTTGAATCTCGCTCCAGTGTTGAGTCTGTGTCTCGGTGGCTGTCGGCGAAAGTTCCCGTGACCTTGGTGACCTGACAGTCTGGCTCAGTTGACCTGGGTGGCTGACAGGGGAGAGGTTCTCGCACTTGAGCCCAAATTTTCAGTTGTTTGAAGTCCATTAAGGGCTCAAAGCGATCTAAAAGATCTTTGCCGACGAGGAGAGGATATGTGTCCATAGGTGAAATGTACACAGGATGGATGAGACTCATGGGACCGATGGTCAGATGGATGGGAGCTATCTGTTCAAGCCGGATGTTAGTTTGGCTGTAAGACTGCACATTCAACCCACAGTTCTGAGAATTTAAAGTTCTGTTTTTCTTGTTAGCTTCAAATCTGAGTCTTTCAAAGAGTTCAGCTGAAATCAGAGTGAGGTCCGATCCCATGTCGACCAGGGCTTCAAGCTTCACTTTATTTTCCAGCGTGATGGAGAGATACAGCTTGCGTGCTAGTCCTTTTTCGATCAGGTTCCCCAGGAGTTTTGGCGATGGGGTTTGTGTGGTGATCGATAAACAGTTAGGGTCAGTGTCTTGTGATTCGCTGTGGAGACACACAACCAAAACAGCACTTTCAGGTATCTCAGAGGTTTGTTCGCTGGTGTGAGGGGTTGCGTTGTCCACTTCGGGATGTGTGGTGGGCAACAGCAAGGAGTGTGTGTCGCTGTCACTTGGTGTTATGACAGCTGGTTCAGCGGTCTGTGTCAGGAGAGCAGTGTTCGGGGAGCTTAATTCAATAGGAGGGCTGTCAGAAAGGTTTTTAGTCCTCACCCTTAGTCACGAAGAATCTGGCTTATCCTCTTTGTCAGTTTTCTTGTGAAGAAGCTCTTTCAGAACTTTCAGGATCTCTGCGGTCTCTGACGTAGACTTACTGTTTGTCTTTGTGGCAGGCTCGGATTTGGACTTGGACTTGCTTGGGGCCTGCCGTGGAGTTTTCTGTTGCCGCTGCTCTGGGCTAGGCGTTCTTGCTGCTGGAGCTCGGCTGGTTCTTGACTGTTGGCTGGCTTCCCAGGTGGCTCCACCCCTTTGGTTGTGGGGAGGCCGTGGGTTGCCAAAGGACTCAGGGCGTCGGCTTTGCTGCTTGGGGCGTGCACCCTCACGGTTGCATTGCCCTCTGCTGGCCTGAAACGTTCTGGAGTCGTTGTTAAACAGTCTGTTAGTGTGGTGCTGTTGGGCGCCCTCTAGTGCCAGCTCTGAGTGGTGATCAGTGATGGGGCAGATAGAGGGAGTTCTAACAGTCTTTTCAGAAACCATTTTCTGTTTGACAAAAGCTTTGTGGGCCAAATCTCGCAGTTGTTGGGTTGTCATGGTTTGAGGGCATGCCAGGACCCCTAAGTGATGGCTCACAGTGGGATGCAGATTTCGGAGGAACAAAGTTCGGAAGTTAAAGTCCTCTTCCATTCCAGGCTCGTTCCGTGCACCGAAGTAGGCTTGCCTGAGGCGAGCATAATAGGCCTGCGGAGTTTCCAGTCGTCCCTGCTTGAGGTTCATCGCGGTGATTAGTCCTTGATCAGTTTCTGGATCAGAGAATTCCCGGATGAAAGCTTGTCGCAGTTGCTGGTAATCCGTTTTGACAGCATCTGGTTGACGATCCAGGAAGCTGCGTACGTCCCGACTGGACGTAATTCTGACCAGATACAACCTGTCCCACGGGGTGACATGGGGAACAGTGTTCAAATGAAAGTCAATGTCCTTCAGGTAGGCATGAACATCGTGGCCTCCTGCAGGGTTTGGTGTGAAGGTAGGAATGTTTCTTGCCAACTTGTCAAGTTCTTTGAAGCCCATGCCGTGGTGAGTGTCAGGGACTGACGGTGAGGCCCCCCCTTTCCCAGAGGGCGGGGACCCTGGCAGGCTGTCCGCAGATGTCTGAGACGGTGGACGTCCGTCCTCCATCACAGTTCTGGAGTCTTGACTGAAGTGTGCGGGTCGACTGGTCAGGGAAAACTTTGTAGTGTGCGTTTCCCTGACTCGGTCACTCTGCAGTTTATAGGAGTGTTTTAGTTCTTGGTGGACAGCGTCAAGCTCGTCTTTATAGAGATCTAGTTGTTGGGAAAGTTTATCAATTTCAGCTTGAGCTGTTTTCAAGTGTTTTTCACAGGCCTTAGCTTTAGCGTCTCTGTCTTTCAATTCAGCCTTGGCTCTGGTAAGGAGAGCGTCACCACGTTCCAGTTTTTCGGTGAGCGTCTCTCTGGCTTTCCTTTCATTTAAGTCCTTTTGGTCGGTGTCCAGACGGAGGTGTTCCAGGGCCTCTTGAAGTCTTTGCACTTCATTTTGCAGGTCTGGGTCCTTTTCCTCCTCGTCGCGTAGTAGCTGGTCTAGACGACTCTGGGTTTCTGCTTGGTCGCGCCGGGCCTCCTCCGCTTGGAGCCGTAGAGTTGCCGTCTCCTGTTCCAGGTCGGTGGCAGTTCTCTCGTGAAGGCGGGCTTGTGCGACTAGCGTATGGGCCAGCTTTCCCACGATTCGGGCCCATTCTTTGTGGCTGTAACTCTGCGTCGGGTCCTGCCTCATCAGCGTGTCCAATTCGGCGTCCAGCTGTTCCTGGCTCCGGGGCTCAGCGTCGCTGTCCTCCTTGGGCAGGAACGTGGCGGTCATGGCGGTCAGCCATGTCTCGAGGCTGTCCCAGTGGGCTGCCGGGTGGGGAGACTGGGACATACTGGCTTACTGTAGGCGAGAGGAGCACAACACACACAAAGACCAAATGAAAGTTTGTTCACAATTTAGGCGCTATCCCTTTGGTACGGACGATGCCGTTTACGGGAATTTTGGCTAACTGATGGAGACAGTTAGACGGTGAGAGAGACAAATTGTTTAGGTCAGCGCAGGGCCTAAATAAAGATTTGACAGGGCCGGAGCCAGTGGGTCACTGCTGCCACTGACGGCTCGGCTGTCAGTCTGTTATTTAGCTTTCCTGGGGTGTCTCTGTAGGCTGTGTCTCTGGGTGACCTGAAAGGCACAGTTCACACAGAACAGAGAGCAGAAGAAAAAACAAACAAGGTAAGAGAAAACTTAAATGGGGTTAGGCACTGGGACTAACGGGTCTGTGGATACAGAGAAGGATTACAGTTGAGAAAGTGTTACGGGGACTAAGAAGGCTTGTGCCGGCTATGTGTGTTTTCCGAGGCACGGATGGGTAGCACTTAGATGACAAGGGAGAATATCTAATATTCTTGTGGCCTATGCTAAGTGAATGATCTGTATTTCTTTACCTTAATTCAGCTTGCCTGGGGTGACCCGAAATCACTCCTGAATGGAACCAATGGTGAGGGAAATTCCCCCGTCGCTCCAGACACTCAACTGAGGTGTCCGCGGGCCTTTCCGACTTTTTTCCGACAACTTCGACTTTTAACACGACCTGGCAATTCCGAGGATGTCACCTGCTTACGACACTGCAAAAAGGGTGTACTCCCAGAACCTCCCTTTCGGGGTGGCCCCTTTTTAGGCCCCGGTTTGTGAGAACGTTCCGAAATTGCCTTGTGTCGCAGCGTGAGTGACCCCTCTTTGTGGAATTTACCAGATTGCTGATGTCTTGTTGCGTGCCGCACCAATGGACAGAGACAGGAGGGTCCGAGACTCACCCACAGCTAGCGCTGGTTACGCCGGTAGGAAAAATCCGTCCACTGGAGACCAACCAGGGATGAAGATCAGATCACCACACACAAGAGAATGTTTCCTGTAAAATACTGAAATGTGGCAGAAAAAGGGCTCTAAAATTAATTAAAGTTGACCTTGTTTAAACCAAATTGAGTATTTGTGGGGTATAAAATACAAAATCTTACTACCTAGGGGCAGAGAAGAAAACACAAAAAGGGAAGTATGACAATTTTGTTAACTATCAGAATACCCTAGAGAGAGAGATGGGGTGCTTCTCAATATCCCTCCTCGTCTCCTCGCTCCTCCGTCCTCCCTCCTATGACCCGGAAACCGATCGAGCTCAGCCATCTTGAAGGACATCTCAATTCTCTAATTGCACCGTGAGGAGTCGAGGATTGAGGAGTGAGGAGGCTTCCTGAGGAGTCATAAGCGAGGATACACAGGTGCATCCTACGCGGAACTGTTATATTGACTAAACGTGACGCACGTGTCAATTCTCCTCCCCCTTCACATCGGTCACAATCATTTTAATTTATACTTTACCTTTGCAGTTTATATAAACCACACATCTCAGATATTTCAACAGTATAGCCTATCTTTATTATTATTTATTATGAATTTATTAAATAACCAAACTTCAACATCATAAGGGCAGATCCTTTTAGCGCTGCTGATGACACTGTGGAGTGACGCTCGAGTGATCAAGAATTCCAATGTATATAAAAAAGCTTTTATTCGATTCCTCTGTCCTCCTTTCCTTTCCTCGCTTCCTTCCCTCGCGTCCTACAGGGGGTGGAGCTGAGACGCAAGGAAAGGAAGCAAGGGAAGGAAACGAGGATGCACAAATAAGAAATGAGAAGCACCCAGAGAGAGTCAGAGAGTGGGCCAGGAGACACAGGAGTACACAGGCGCAGTGGCGGGTTTGGGCCACCAGAGGGCGTGTTCTCTGTGGTCAGCCTGGTAGAAAAGACACACTTAATTAGGGCCCAAGCCCTGAAAGGGCGAAGGCCCTATTGTTTTCCTAAGGATTATTTATTATTATTATTTTGTAACCTTTTGGGCATTTTTGGGGCCCTTAACGTGCTCGAAAACTCTTGAAACTTTGCACACGGGTCAGAACCCGCGGCCATCAGAGCCGGGCTGAAGCTGGTACCCGGGCGTGGCAGGGCGGCTCATCAGCGCCCCCTGGAACGGGGTCCGAACACTTGGTCCATAACTCAAACACGTTTGTATATAATAATATGAAACTCGGTGCACATGTTGATCTCATAGTTTCATCTATACCTCGCGCTTTTACTTTTTACCCCAGCCCAACAGGAAGTCGGCTATTGAGGTTTGTTTGTAAAACGCTCGCAATGGAATGTTAAATACTCCTCCTAGAGCTTTTATCCAAATTCGACAAAACTCGGTCAGCATGAAGTCAAGACATTGAGGATGAAAGTTTGCGAGGGGATTTTTGATATCTCGAACGGTTTGGCCGTGGTGAGGAAACGAAATCATGACGAGAAACGTGAACCAGGAAGTGTGTTATAACTTCAGCATACATTAACTGATCTTGATGAAACTTCAGCAGTGTGTTCGCTGTAAGAGGACGATCACATGGATGTGACTATTGTGAGTCAAAGTTATAGCGCCACCAACTGGCAGCAGGAAGTGTGTCACTTTCAAAATGCTTTGATATCACCCTTTTATTTTTACCCGATTTGCTTCAAACGTCATCTGTATAATGTAAACATACGGCAGATGTAGACCTGTGAATGGATTCTTGATATCTTTGAAACTGTTGCCGTGGCGAGGCATCAAACTTTACCCTTCTTTTAGGATGCTTTTAGGATGCTTTTGAGACCCTTAGCATGCTTCAAAATGCATGAAACTCGACAGACACATCACATTTATTAGCCAGTAGACACGTGCAAAGTTTCAGAAACGGGCGTGGTGAGGGCTCAGTAGCGCCACCTTTTGACAAAAGTGGGGTTGTTAGTTTTATCTACAGTTTCAAAAATCGGTATGTATATTGTACTCCTCGAGCCGGACAACTTTCTAATTGACACTCATTAGCTAGGACCCACAGAAAGTCAGATATGTTTGTTTGAATGTGGTCTTGCTAAATCTGAGCCTACATCTCTCTTTGCCTGTCTGTGTATGTGTGTGTGTTTGTAGGGGGAGGGGTCTTAACCATTTCACTCCTGTGTGTATGGCCTGCATAAAAAATAAATGCCTTAAGCCTGGTATTTTTTTAAATAAGTTTTTTATTTTTTATAAGTAAAGGCATATAACCAGTTTAATTGTAGTGCATTAATAGTTTTATATTATTAGTTTATTAATTAAATTAACTTGGTCCATAAACTTGATCTGAAAATTTGGTCCATAAATCAAACACACTTGCATGTAATAATATGACTTGAGTGTTAATCACATCATGTTTTCAGTTTGAATATAAAATATATAAATTATGTAAAAAAAATAAAGTTGATCCAGCTGGAGCGCAGGCTGAGAATAGCGCTGTCATGACTGGATCAGAGATCATCAGTCATGCCCTCTCATACCTTACGCGCACACCACGCCCACTTACATCAGATCACATCAACATGTCAGCCGGAGGGATACCGAGGGTCGCTTTCGGATTCAAGAATTTCTTACAACAAGATGGCAAAAGAACAGCGCTTTGCAAGACATGCAACGTTAAGATCGCGGACAGTCAGATGACAACCTCCAATTTCGTCCGTCATTTGAGGAGCCATTATGCCCAGTAAGTGCTTGTCAATTTGTTAATGTTATCTGGTTAGCTCGTTCGTAGTTAGCTAACGTTAGCTAATGTAAGTTAAAGGAGAACTCCGGCGCAAAATTACACATTGTTACCTAGTCAACCGTTATCTGAGATTTGTTTTTATGACTGCCGAATGTAAATAGTTTTATCTATAAAAACAGTTTAGCCTATAAGTGACGTCCGACATTCTGCATATTGTGTTATTTTGTTAAGCCCCACTAAAGGCATAAAAAACTGTAAAGCACAATCAAGTTTTCACACTATATTCCAAGACTTCTAAAGTCATTCAATAGCTTAATGTGTGGTAAAATTAATATTTTAGTCTCTAAGTTAAAGTTAACGGAAAGTCATCTCGCCTCAGTCATTCTCCATGCATCAGCATTTACACAGCGCGTCGCGTTCGATTGCGACAGTAACACGACGACACTCTCTTCAAGATCAATGTTCCCAATATTATACTTTATTTGTAGATAAGGCATAAAGGTCTATGATTTGCATAAAATGACTATCTTGCTGGAGTGGAGTTTATTGCCCTTTAGAATACACTAAGCATTAGTGCTGCACGATTAATTATATCGCAGTCGTAATATTGATCTCAAACCTATGCAATTATATAACGCAAAATGCCGCGATTTTATATGAAATAAACAAAGTAGGGCTATTAGCGCAGCTAATGTCATCCTTTGACTAGTGTTACAAGATCCCCCTCTTATTGGTTCAAATGCCTTTTCGCATTTTGCACGACAAGAAGTGAAAAGCTGCCTGTGAGTGCCCTAGATTAGAATAGATGATACTCGCATAATGCGCATGCACTGACCGTGTGCCAGCCCAGAATAAACAGTTCTCTTTCGAGCTTGAACGAACAATAGCACACACAATTATGCCAAAATGTGGTTTTGTCTAGTATCTTTTCATAACATAAGAAAAGTCTATGGATGAAAAGAGTTATGAGGCGCGTGTGAGATCCGCGTCTCGGCAACGGGTGCTCTTAAAGGGCCAGCAGCGAATAAAGCGTTCTTTCAGTAAAGTTAAAAGAACAAAGGGAAATTAGAAAATTACTCACTGATCTTGAGTAAAGAACTTTTGTAGCTTTTATAAGGATTATTATATATATATAATTTATGATTCAGGCAGCGCAGACTGTTTGATAACTTTATTCAATTTCTGTACCTGTTAAGACAGGAAGGGCACAGGTAAATATGTTTTTTATTATGGGTTTATGTGGGGATTGTTTGAAGTTCACTTAACTTAAAAGCTGTTATATATTTTTTTTAAGCCTAATAATTTTTTAAAAAGTTGATGGCTTTCAATTGATGGAATCACTGTAATGTTGGTTTGGTTGATGGTTTATTGATCATTATAGGTGTTATCAATCATTTATTGTTGTTGTTGTTTTTAGTTTGAGTTGAGAAATAAACATTAATCTGTGTGTGCATTTTACTTTAGAACCAAGCAAGTTGGACTCATGAAACCATTTTATTATATCGGAGTCGCAAATCGCAATTGCAATATTGGCTCAATAATGGCAATATGACATTTTCCCAAATCGTGCAGCCCTACTAAGCATAGATTATAGATACCATCCCTTCGCTATGTTCTTTTCAATGTGAAGCGTTGCGTGCTGTGACTTGGTGTTGCTTCAAGTGCATCATTCTGCACACGGGATGCGCATGATTGCTTATAATACTTTGGGGAGACAAGGGGGCGTGGCCTAAGGGAATATCACTCGTGATGTTAAGTGGTGTTACCCCGCCATCGCTGATACAACCTTTAGCAGTTATGTTTTTGCTTCTTGAGAGAGAGAGAAAGTGTGTGTGTGTGTGTGAGCAGTGGCGGTTCTAGAAGACTTGACTTGACTTGACATAGCCTGTGACTTGACTTGACTTGACTTGCCCCCCCCCCAAAAAAAAATACTTGGGACTTACTTGAGACTTGACGGTTAAGACTTGAGACTTACTTGAGACTTGCGTGACCTGCGCCCATCTCTGCTCTAAGTTTTAAGACAGTTCAAATGGAAGTTGGGAATTATGTGTTGTTTGAATAAATCTCCTAGGAGAAATACATCAAATTACAACGCATGTGTTTACCAATCACCACCATACTCGGTGTGCATGAAGTCAAGACATTGCGGATGCTCAATTCCGGACGGATTTTTGATATCTCGAACGGTTTGGCCGTGGCGAGGAAAATAATTTTATGACTAAAAAAGGACACATAAAATGTGTTAACTTTGCTCGTTTTACCTACAGTTACAAAACATGCCACATATATTGTTCTTGTCAAGCCGATCAACTTTCTAATTAACAGCTCAGACCAAAAGAAAGTCAGATATTGCAGTTTGGATGTGTATCTTGTCTCTATCAGTGTCTGTATGGGGAAGAGGGAGGGGGGGGGGTTGCTGGTGTCTGCGTTTATGTGTGTGTGTGGCTGACTGTAGATTTTTTCTGCAAGTCCTTATCTTTTTGCATAACAATTTTGTATTTTTTTAAATGACAAAATATGCATATAACCCTAATCTTTTAAATGTATAGTTTGCTTTAAATAAAAGTAAGATAAATTGGTAAACTACAAATTGGTAATTGAAGCTGAATGAATTTAAAATTAATGTGCTATATTTCAATACATTTGCTTTCCTTAATATTGTAAAACACTAACCTCATTTATATGTGTGTGTGTGTGTGTTTGTATGTATATATATTTTGCAAAGCCCTCACTGATGCAAGCTCTTCTGCACACTTCTCTTCGACAGTCAATGCGGAGGTTAAGTTTTTGCACGTCGTGCAGAATAACCCTCTTTATATATATATATATATATATATATATATATATACTTAAAAAAGCGGGGGTTAAGTTTTTGCACGTCGTGCAGAATAACACTAAAGGCACCATATATATACTTAAAAGTGGGGTTGTTAGTTTTATCTACAGTTACAAAAATCGGTATATACATTGTACTCCTCAAGCCGTACAACTTTCTAATACATAGTCATTAGCTCGGACCAAGAAGAAGTCAGATATTTTGGTCTGAATATGGTGAGCCTCTCTCTGAGCCTACGTCCCTGTATGGCAAGCCCTTTTAACATTTAAAAGCTAAGTTTGCCTGTCCGGAATTAACATTGTAGATATCAACAAAGTCTTTCTGTCTAGTCGTTACACTTTGGATAGTTTGTATTATCATTTAAGATATCTGTAACATAATTGTGACTAGTCGAAATGACAGAGTATGGCAAGCCGTTTTAACATTTAATCATGAAAGGGCCAAAGCCTTCGGCACAGCCACCCGGGTGCCTTTAGGTAACTAAAGGAACCGGGGTTGCGGTGCCTCCGGCTTGGGCCCGCCATCGCTGCTCGCAGCTATATTTGAAATTGCAATTCAAAGGTTTTAAATTAAATTCAAATAAGCGTGTGCAGAGATGTTACGTAATCCCTAAGGCAATGTGATAGGGTATCACAGGCTGAAGGGAAGAAAAGAAAAAAAAAAGAAATCAAATAAATGAAAGTAAAAATTAATTAATTTAAAAAAAAAAATTAATTAATCAAAAAATTATTAAAGAAAATTAATAAGCGTTATCAATTCACAAAACTAATAACAGTTATTGATCTATTGAAAACAAATCAACAAAAGTTATCACTTCCTTGAGACGAATTAACAAACCAATCAATTTATCAGAAAGGAGAAAAGTAAATTATTAATAAGACTTATTGATCTACCCGAGGGAGAAATCAATAACCTTATTTGGAGGGAAACGAAAATTAAGTGGAAATGCCCATAACACAATCCATGAGATTAAATGAGAATTTAATTCAGGTGCATCTTCTTACGTTTTCTCAAAACCAAATCTGAATGAGATTATGAAAATTAACGGATGGATATCACTCTCAATGCCAATCAGCTTGTTGTAAATTGACACAGAATGAGTCCAACTGAAAATAGACTGAAATCTCAAACAGAACGCGAGGAGAGGCGAGCGTCGCTGCGATCGCTTCAATTATGAGAGTTAACAATGACTGGGAAGGGAAATTCAGGAAAACAAGACCTATTCAACAAATGTCCACGCGATGGCACTATTTTGCTCACGTCGATGAAAAGGGTCTGGTGGTAATTTGAAACTCTGAGGCGCTAGGCTGCGCTCTAGCGTTGAGGAGTAGAATTACAATCAGAACCACTTCATTGTCCCTTCTGGGCGCGCAAAATTTGAATGCATGCAATAAAATCCAGGCGGATTATTCTCGTGCTATTTTCACGGGTGCGTGAGGCAGAAATGATTTTACTGCGCTTACACGTACACTTACCACAGGAATTTACGTCTGTGGGCTCCAAACACATTAACCATTTAGCACTTAATGATTGATATGTTCTGCTTTAACATCTGGTTAGCTAAATCAAAAGTTAAAACTCGGAGTGTTTCGTTAACCAAACGAATTTAAATCAGGCCTTGGCTATAGGAAGATTAAAGGAACATCGCTTTACTCTTTCCTCTTTCGTCCTGACAAAAGAATCTCGTTTTGAACAGGCGAGTCGAAAGAATATCTTTAACATGTACACGTCTGTACAGGTAAATATTACTTTCGTCACAAACTACAGTTTAACCTTAAACACTTAACAGTGAATATCAGTATTCTGAACTGCAATTTATTTTAACAATTACCACGACTAAAACGTTAAACACATTCAATCACGTAATTGCGGATTTGAGAGATACTGCAGATTCTCAATTTGCGGCGGCGCGCACTTGAGTCACGCGACGGCGCGCGGTCGTGTTTCTCAACCAAACAGCAAAGTATACAAAAATTGTCACTGCATTAATTTCACACACAACAAAGCTTAAAATATGCCTTTTGAATTTCTCCACCATTAATCTGTAAAGAATCTCGGCTTAAGGTTTATAGCTCAATTTGAATTCAGGGGAAGAATATTCCAAAATCAATGATCTGGATCAGCAACTTATAGAATATTCGTTAAACCGAGTTTCTCACATAAAATAAATCACCCAACGAGGGGTGTGTCAACACACGTCTGCTTCAGGTATATATGACGAAATTAAACACAACGAATTATGATTAATTTGGAACATATATTTTCCACAGATCGGGGCTGTTCTTTAAAACAACAAGGATTACAGTTTTCTCAGTCAGCGCGCCAGCGTGCGGATCTGTAAAACTATTAATCACTTGATCTGTTTAGCTTAATATTCTGACAATGTTTTGTGCACTCAACAAAATCAGATTGTAGCGCTAGGATCTAATATTAAAGAGGCTTTGTTATGTGATTAATACAAACAATGGCAAAGAATGTATAAATTTTAATTTTATAAAAGAGTTTAATAAAAGCACACGACTAAGTTACACTACAAAAATCACACAATATAGTTATATACACAAAATGAAAGTGAAACTAAAAAGGAAACAAGGGAAAATGGAAATACAAAGAAAAGTACAGTTACTAGCACAGCTTTAAACCTTCAGAGACAACCACAGGATTATATCTTGAGTTTCAAATTTGATGGAACAAATTGCTTTTCAGACCTTTGTATGCTGGAAGCGTGCGGTTGTCCGTGAGGCTGGAGACAGGTTCCTTTGTTCTCCGTGGGTGTGCGTCGCGGGAGTTCAAAACGAGTTCGTGCTGGATGGTGTCTTCTTGTTGGAGAAAACACACGTACGAACTTTAACTGGCTATTCGCAAAAGTAAACGAAGTAAAAATAACGAAAACTGATAACTTTAAAAAGCTTCAGAAGACGCCGAGAGTGTCCAAGGAATTCCGGAAAGAGTTCAAGAGTCTAAGCTTAAGAGTAAGAACAAGAGCAATGAGCTCGAGACGAGGTAAGGGATAAGACAAGAGAATAAGGGACATAAGAGATTAAGAGCGTAATGATTCTGTGGCGAGAGTTTTTCAAGGGTGTTTCGGGACCCCTCCTAACCCTCGGATGACCAATGAGCGTCACACAACTGAAGGAGCGCGCGCCCACTTGATTAACATATCACGTTGTTAATCTTGGTTCTTAAGACAAAGGAAAAGTTCTGCTAACTTTGAAAACAAACTTATACATAATGGTACATTTCACAATATCGATATACAGTTTAAAAGACAGATCATGCTATGAGGATTACAAAGACATCAAACACATTGAACTATTTTGACAGCATTATTGAATTACATGTTTAAAGCATTGTATTACAGTTATCTAAACTTCTTTGACACGCGCGAGTCCATTCGAAGCTGAAATAGTGAATTACAGTTCTTTTACATGTATTTCGGCATACTAGATAATTTTGGTAACTCTTTTACAAGCTTTCAGAGATGTCCGTGTTTGTGTGCGTGCAGGGATGTTCAGGGTGCGGACGCGTTAATGTGTGTGTGTGTGTTGCATGTAGGTGTGGGTCAGCGGCCACACATATTGCGCTAGAACAAACAAAGTCTGGCTTGTATCCAGAGTTCCCTCGCTTTTGGAGGTGTCAAAGGATCAAAGAGGAGAGAGAGTTAATCTGATCGCGGTCAGATTAACTGGCGTTACGGGCGGGGGATGTTGCCCCGTGATGTCTCCGTGTTCGTCCTAAATCACACTTAGTCAGGTAACCCCAGACACTCGGGCGCCTGACTGCAGTAAAAGTCAAAGTTGAATTAAAACACATATGCGTAGGAATGTGTTAAAAGGGTCTCTGCCAACCACGCTCTGAGTAATTGCATGCAAACTGGTTAATGATGTCCGACCTAGAATCTCTACAACATTCTCTGTGATCGATTCACGCTTGGGTAGCATTTTGTTTTTGACGAGGCAGCACAAATCATCAGACTCTGCTATCGATTCATGCAATGGTAGCATTTTTCGACAAGGCAGCAGAAATTGTCAGAACAACAGCGAAAAGCAACAGCGAATCCCTGGGGATGTTTATTTCCGCGTCAGATGAAGAACTTTGGTGTGACATGGTAGCAAAACAGCAAGCCAAGATGCTGAAAAACTGACGAGGAACATTGGTTCTATTGGTTCTAAACTATCGCCCTATTTCAAAACTTTCTTTTTTATCTAAAATTCTAGAAAAATGTGTATTGATGCAACTACAGTCATTTTTGGAAGCACATGGCACTTTAGATATTTTTCAGTCAGGTTTTAAAGCATTTCATAGCACTGAGTCTGCATGTTGTATCGTAGATACCAAAGAAAAACTCAGAGAAAACAGGAACTTCAGGATGGTCTCTTTTTATTAGGACTCATCTCTTTAGCCAGCCACATACAAATACAAGTGCCCACATGCTCGTTCTTCTCTGCTTTTAACAGTGCACCAGCCCACAACACAGTGTGCCACCGCCCCCTACTGGACAAACCCAAGACCACCCTTAACATACAACATTTCCCCTCCACTTAACTCAGAGGCAAATCTTTCCCAAAACACATATTCTAGGACAATTTTACTATGATTTTTTTTCACATAACACAATTAATAAATCAATAGTTTCTTCTTAATGACACTATTTCTTATGTCACAAAGTCTTTAAAATATGCTGGTGGTTTCCTCTCTCTTACTGAGCGTCGTAGACCTCCAGAGGCTGCACTCTCCGACTCATTTCTATTTGCAGTTTGAGTCAATTCAGGCATTCTTTGAGCACTGGGTGAATCTGGCAACTGATTTCTTTGACATCCAGATTTCAAACTTTCAGGCTCCCAGTTATCTGAAGATTCCAGTGTTGACGACGTACTGAGTGATTCAGGCCTTGTAATATCAGCATCCATTGACACCACCTCAGAATCATAAGGTTCCCCCAAGGCCTCTTGAAAGTCTTTAGTCAGGATCTCTTTTTGTTTGCGACTGAATAATTGATCCACATGACGTTGCACTATTTGGGCACTTCCTATTGCTACTTTATAGGATACAGGTCCTGTTATTTCCTGAATTACTCCCTGCACCCATTTTGGTCCATACCCAAAGTTCCTAGTGTACACTGTATCTCCTAATTCAAAATACCCAGATTTTACATGTTGATCATGTTGGTCTTTTTGAACTTGTTGTTTCAATTCAATTTTGCTGGTGAAGTCAGGGTGCATCGCAATTTTCTCCCCATCATCATTTCAGCAGGTGACAATCCCGTTGTAGACTGGGGTGTAATACGATAACTAAATAAAATAATGCTCTATGCAACTTGGTGTCCATAGTGTTCCCAGAACTTTTTTTCATGAGGTCCTTAAACGTGTGGACTGCCCGCTCAGCAAGGCCATTAGATGATGGATGATACAGGGCAGAAGTAACATGCGTTATGCCATTTCTAGACATAAATTCTTTGCTCATTTCACTTGAGCATTATCAGACACCATCATTTCGGGAATGCCATGGGTACTGAAACTCTTTCTGAGACACTCAAGAGTATTTACTGTGGTTGCTGAATTTACGGGATATGCCTCAATCCACTTAGAATGGGCATCAACTAAGATTAAAAACATCTTCCCCAAGAATGGACCAGCATAGTCCATATGCACTCTTCTCCACGGCTGTCGTGGCCACTCCCACGGATGAAGTGGTGCACCTACAGGGCTTTTTCTCTGTTCTTGACACACAGTACAATCTTTTACTCGGGCCTCAATGTCGGCAACTAAATTTGGCCACCACAGATAACTCCTGGCCAGGCCTTTCATCCTTGACATACCTGGGTGAGACTGATGTAGCTGTTCCAGTAACCCCAAACATCCTTGCTCTGGAATGATGATGCGGGCTCCCCACAGCACACACCCGTCTTGAACACTGAGCTCTTGTTGCCTCTGTTTATAAGGTGCAAATTCATTTGTATTACTGTGATCAGGCCAACCTTTAAACACATACTCACGCACTCTAGAGAGGACAGGATCTCGAGTTGTCCATTGCTTGATTTGCTCTGATGTCGTCAAAGGACTTACAGCACTGTCTAACATCAAGACATAATCCTCTTTCAATTCTTTCTGTGGATTCTCTGGAACAGGAAGACGGCTGAGGGCATCTGCATTTTCATTGTCCTTGCCCGCTCTATAAGAAATTACATACTCATATGCCCCCAACATCACTGCCCATCTCATAATTCTTTGCGAGACCATCTGTGGCACAGCTTTCAGTTCATTCAGTAAACTTAGTAAGGGTTTATGGTCTGTACAGATCACAAATTTACGGCCATACAGATATTTATGGAATTTCTTTACCCCGAACACTACAGCTAAACCCTCCTTCTCCAGTTGTGAGTAGTTTTTTTCTGCTACTGTAAGTGTTCGTGATACAAACCCAATGGGTCTCTCTGTTCCATCTGCCATACAATGTGCCAACACGGCTCCCAGACCGTATGCTGAAGCATCACAAGAAAGCACTGATTCTTTCTTCTCATCATAGTGAATTAACACACGGTTAGACTGCAGTAACTCTTTAGATTTTTTAAAAGCTACCTCTTGGTCCTCTTTCCAACACCAGGGAACTTCCTTCTTCAAAAGCCTATGCAAAGGAGCAAGCAGTGTTGAGAGATTTGGCAGAAACCTGTTATAAAAATTCAACAGTCCCAAATATGCTTTCAGCTCTGTTACTGACGTCGGTTTTGGTGCATCTTGAACTGCTTGAACTTTTTCAGGAACTGGATGAATACCAGTGGCATCCACTTTGTGTCCCAGGAAAATGATTTGCTTCTCCAAGAATTGACACTTTCCCCTTTTTAACCTCAAACCATACTCCTCCAACCGCTGCAACACTTGATCCAGGGTCCTCAAATGCTCCTGATCATCTTTTCCTGTTAGCAAGATATCGTCCAGATATACAGAGACCTTTGGAATATCTTTCAGGACCCCTTCGATGGTCCTCTGTGTAGAGTGTCCAGTAATACACACACAACTCGTGTAAATGCAAACACTTCTGTGTTTATTGATGCGTTACCACTTCCTTTTAACAGGGGTCGCCCACATGACGTTAACATCAATACAGATATATTTAAAGTGATAGTGCCACAACCCTACATCCCCTTTCTTCCAGATAGCACATTAAACAATTTAACACAACCCACTGAATTTACATCATGTACTGAATTCATCTTATAATCAGTCCATTTAGACAATTTTGGTGACACAAACATGAAAACATGGTGAGGTATGAGCAACACAGTTGTTTTAGTTTTTTAGCCATTTCCCGACATAGTCCTGATAACGCTTATTGGGTTGGCTAACTCTGCCTGCTCGAGTCACCACCAACTGTCTCTCAGATGAAGCAGCAGTATTGGCCACTGATGTACTATTAGGAGGTGTAGGTGGATTGCTTTTAATCACTGATGTGATATTAGGAGATGTAGGTGGTAGGTTGGCATTTTGAACAGTTTCTCTACAAGGTGCAAGTGGTGGGTTGTCATTTTGGGCAGTTTCTCTATCCGATACTGGTGAGGTGGACCTCAGTGGCACATCCTCCTCAGGGCTTACCATTGGATTTTCATCAACCAGTAGAAGATGTCGCCTGTTCCTAATATATCTCTTTCCTTGTGACGCTAATACATAGCTATTAGGCTGCTGAGCTGGGCCTTCCACTCTTGCCACTTGATCAAACCCACGTTCCGTGTGTACTCTGACTGTTTGCCCTGGTCTTAGTGCAGAGAGACGATGTGCACTGCGATCATAATACACTTTCCCCCTTGTTCTATGTTTGGAGATGGTAGCAGCCACGTTAACTTGGATAGCAGGCCTAAGCATGTCTGTGGTTACTGGCAGAAAGGTCCTGGTTTGCCTGGACATGAGACGCTGAGCAGAAGAAGGGAGCCCATCACGAGGAATGTTGCGAATGTGTAGAATGGCTGCTTGGATATCTGTACCATCACGGTGGCACTTCTCCAGCAGGTGCTTAGCGGATCTCACTGCACGCTCAGCAAGCCCATTAGATTGTGGATAATAAGGACTGCTGCGGATGTGTTTAAAATCCCATGCTTGTGAAAAGTCTGTAAAGTCCCTTCCAGTGAATTGGGTCCCATTATCAGTCATAAGTGTGTGTGGCACACCATGTGTTGCAAAGTGTCGCTTCAACTTCGCAATGACCGTGTTGCTGGTCATGTTGGGGAGGTAATCCAGTTCAAACCACCCTGAGTAGGAGTCCACCAGAACTAGATGCATTTTGCCATGCCACTCAAATAAATCAGCTGCAGTAAATGACCATGGTACTTCAGGAACATTATGGAGTTGCATTGGTTCCTTTGTGTGATGTGCTGTCAAAGCGTTGCATGCAGCACAGCGAGACACCTCTCTTTCAATATCCGTGTACATTGAGGTCCAGTACATAGTCTCTCTAGCTCTGCGTTTGGTAGCTTCAATCCCAGGATGACCCTGGTGTAGTTGACCCACGTAAAACGTTTGCAATGCTGCAGGAATTATTAACCTTTGCCCACGCAGAAGTAGTCCCTCTTCTACTGTCAACTCTTCCTTCATGGAGAAAAACGGACGCAACTGTTGCGGCAGCTCCTTGGAGGTGCTGGGCCAGCCATGCATGATGACTTCAACTAGCTGTTGACAGATAACATCACTCTTTACTGCATTTCGTAATTCATCCGTACGACGTGAGGAGAGCACCTGGACAGCCATCACTTCTAGTAAATCATCAGTAAGTGGGGGCTCAGACTCAGGTAAGTGTGCACGTGACAATGCATCTGCAACAAACAGTTCCTTGCCACGCTTATACATAACATCCAAGTCATAACGTTGCAATTTAAGCATCATCCCCTGCAGACGTGATGATGCGGTGTGCAGTGGTTTCCTCAGGATAGTTATTAGTGGCTGATGATCCGTTTCAGCAATGACAGGACGGCCATATATGAAATCATGAAACTTTTTAGCTGCAAACACCAGTGCTAACATCTCTTTTTCAATCTGAGCATACCTGGATTCAGTCGGTGTAAGGGCACGTGATGCGAATGCCACCGGCCTCCCGTCTTGGAGACACACCGCTCCCAGACCATGTTGGGAAGCATCTGCTGATATAACCACTGGCTTTGATGCATCAAAAAACTGAAGCACAGGGGGCTTGGTCAGTGTCTGCTTCAGCTTGCTGAAAGCTGCATCATGGCTCTCATGCCAGTGCCACTCCACGTCGTGGTGTATCAGTTGTCTCAGGGGACCAGTCATTTCACTGTATCGGGGAATAAATTTGGATAGATAGTTCGTCATGCCCAGAAACTGCTGTAGGGCCTGTTTGTCCTGTGGCCTCTCCATCTCACAGACGGCTTTGATCTTTTCCTGATCTGGCTTAACACCATCAGCAGTTAACAGGTGCCCCACATAATGTACACAGTTGACTCTAAATTTGCACTTGTCAGGATTAAGCTTCAGATTGATGGCGCGAATCCTGTTCAAAACCTGTGTTAGGCGTTCATCATGTTCTGATAATGTACGCCCCCAAATGAGGATATCATCAACCACAATCTCACAAGGTTGTCCTGCAAATAGCTGTTCCATGACGTTTTGGAAGACCTCACTGCCTGTACATATGCCATACGGCATTCTTAGGAACCTATATCGGCCATAAGGTGACATGAATGTTGTGAGCTTAGAGGATACACGGTCCAGGGGTATTTGCCAAAACCCACACTTGGCATCTAATATACTAAATATTTTGGCACCAGGCATGTCTGCAATAATTTGGTCAATTGATTTAATCGGATGGCGGGGTCTGAGGAGGGCCCGATTTAGATGCACTGGGTCAATGCACAGTCTCACTGTTCCATCTTTTTTTTTCGCTGCAACCATGGCAGACACCCATTCTGTTGCGTCATTTTCTGGCGTAATCACACCCAGGGCAGTCATTCGGTCCAGCTCCGCCTTAACCTTATCCTTCATGGCGATGGGGATCCTGCGGGCAGCACATATTGTAGGGGCAACAGTGTCATCTATTCTCATATGATATATCACTGGTAATTTGCCTACGACATTAGTGTCAAACAGGTCTTTAAACTCCAGTATTTCTGGAGCTTCTGGTTGCAGCATATGGACATCAGGTCCGAGACGTATAAGACCAATAGCCATACTGTCCTGTAGTCCTAGTATGGGTTTTACATCCCTATTGACCACATGAAACTTGAACTGCCCCTGTGTACAATGCAGTGTTACAGTGCCATCAGTTTTAATTGACTCACCTCCATAAGCCACTAAATTGACCTTTTCATCTGGGTCCACATATACTGTGTGGTCAACCGCCTGCAGCATTTTCCTGGGCAGCACATTACATTTAGCACCAGTGTCCACTTTTACCTTCAGCTGTCCCGTTCCGTTCTTCATTTCGAGCGTAGCGAAGATTTCCCCCTTCTGTGCGGGTGTCAGTATTGTATCACAGTAGAAAGTATCATCCATATGATTGTCTGGTTCAATTGTCACTTCATTCACTCTACCCATTTCTCTTCTTCTGTATGACGTGGGGGCTCTGGGGCGAACTATGGCCTGCGCAGGAGCCGATCGACAACACCTAGCAAAGTGATTAAGTTTCCCACAATTATTGCATATCTTATTAAGAGCAAAACACTTGCTGCGGTCAGGTGAGTGTTGGCCATTACAATTGCTACAGCGAGCCTTCTGAATCGAGCAGACTTCAGCTTCCTTATGAAGTTCCTTAGAGCTTTTCTCTGACTGTTCATGGAGCATGCTGATGCTAACTGCCAGTGCAAGGGTGAGATTTTTTTCACGTAATAACTGTTTGCGTAGGATGTCACTCTGTATCCCGCAAACGATGCGATCCCTGATCAACTCCTCACACAGCACGCCAAAATCGCATTTTTTCGCCAGTATTTTTAAAGTTGAGATATACGTCTGAATAGACTCACCGACTCCTTGATTAGTGGTGTTAAACACATGTCTGTCCATGATAACGTTTTTCGCTGGCAAACATAGTTCAGCAAACTTTACCAATAGAGTCGCTGGATCTTCGTGGTTTTCCCCCTCTCCATAAACAAAAGAATCCGACTTTTCCACAGCCTCCGGGCCGGCTAGGTTCAGTAGCGTGTAGGCTTGAACTTTCTTTGACTTATCCGACAGTCCTGCCTTGCAATAGATTGTCCACTCTTTCTCAAATTTCCGCCAGTTATCAGCAACATTGACGTCAAACACTAATGGATCTATACGGCGGAGTCCTTGAGCCATTATCAGCCGCTTCTGACACCATGTAGAGTGTCCAGTAATACACACACAACTCGTGTAAATGCAAACACTTCTGTGTTTATTGATGCGTTACCACTTCCTTTTAACAGGGGTCGCCCACATGACGTTAACATCAATACAGATATATTTAAAGTGATAGTGCCACAACCCTACACTCTGGAAGATCGCTGGACTGGAACTAACTCCGAAAGGTAATCTGGTATACGTGAACAATCCTTTGTGTGTATTTACCGTCACATATGGCCTTGACGTCTCATCTAACACAATCTGTTGATATGCATGACTCATATCTAACTTGCTGTATTTCTCACCTCCAGCTAAAACTGCAAACATGTCCTCCATTCGAGGAATGGCATACTGCTCCAGTGACGACTCTCTGTTAATAGTTACTCTGTAGTCTCCACACAGTCTTACTGACCCATCTGGCTTTAAAACAGAAAGGTGCTGCAGGTGCTGCAGCACAACAGGTGCTGCCCACTCAGAGAATTTCACAGGCTTTATAATATGGTCTTTAATCAGACGATCAAGTTCGGCTTCAACTTTCTCTCTCATAGCAAAAGGCAGTGATCTTGATTTGAAAAAATAAGGCTTTACATCACTTGGTAAATCTTAAAGATAAAAAGATAAAGATAAATCTTAGCCGTGGCTCCTTTTAATGTTCCAAGTTCCTCCTTGAAAACCGTTTCATGTTTCCTTAAGATGTCCTGCAACAACTCTGAGCTGTCTTTGATTTTACTCACACTTTCCCAGTTGAGTTCCAGGTCTACAAGCCATGATCGTCCTAGTAAATTAGGCCCTGCTCCTGCCACCACCACCGCGGTGAGTTCTTTGATAAGCCCTTTGTTTTTGACTTTAAGCTTGGTGGTACCTAGAACGTGCACTGGCTGTCCTGTGTATGTTTTTGGACTGAGAGAGCTTGTTTTGAGTTTAGGCACGTTCTTTTTAGCTTCCATTTTTTCATACTCCATCTGTGATAAGACAGTTACACTACATCCAGTGTCAATCTCAAACTTCACAGGGCATTCATTCACAAACAATGTCTGTGTAATAGGGGGTACATGGGACTGTGGTGTCTCTAAACTATACATGGTGAACACTTCTCCAGACTGATCTTCCTCCTCTTCTTGAAGATAATTTGCCCTCTTTGATTGATTTCCTCTTCCCCATTTCCAAAATTTCCTGTCTTTATCCACACCAGTTTCTTGTGGCTTCATTCTACATACTCTTTTCACATGTCCAATTTTACCACAATTATAACACTTTTCGTTGGCAAATCTACAGTCTTTTGGTCCATGATTACTTCCACCACATCGATAGCACATTCCTGTAACACTCGATTTACTTTTTTCTCCTGTGTCCATTTTAAAAACATTAGTACCCGTTCGATTTCCTTTATCTTTATGCAAATCAGCCATGTCCTTATTAGCAGCTTCAATAGCTTGAGCTTTCCTTAAAGCCGTCTCAAACGTCAATCCATCCTCAGCCAGTAATCTCCGTTGTATGCTGTCATCATTAACACCACACACTAATCTGTCTCTCAGCATAACTTTAAGCGTGTCTCCAAAATTGCAATCTTGTGCCAGCTTCCTCAGTTCAGCCACATATTCTACTATGCTTTCATCCAAGTGTCTGTTACGTGAATTAAACTTCCACCTTTGAACTATCTCACTGGGCTTCGGATTAAAGTGATTTTTCAGCAAACTCACCAGATCCTCATAACTTTTTGATCCCGGTTTCTCAGGACTCAGTAAATTCCTCATTAGTGTGTATGTCTGAGTGTAACCGGTCCACTCGCTGACCGCTGTTACGCTTCTCAGTCTCTCTGCGTTGTGTATTATAGGACCAGGACACGTATTGTAGTTCACCAATATGGGAGTTTATTCAATCACGTTCAGCATGGATTTCGCAGCATCTGAAGTTCAACATCACAAAGATGACAAAAATCACATGAGGGCATCTCATAGCTTTCACCTCTCCCCAGCGAGTTCAATGCAAACTCATTTTGTTACAATTAAAGTTAATGAACATACAAATAATATTAAAGCATAACATATTAACACAATACAAGAATGTAAAATGCAATAAAAGTGGAATACCTGAAGTTCAACATCACAAAGATGACAAAAATCACATGAGGGCATCTCATAGCTTTCACCTGCATGATACAACACCAATCAGTTGACTCAAAACCGTGCTAATACACGCAAAACTCATGCAATATACGGCCCACGCGATTAATCTTCAGATTATTAATCCACTCATGCATGTAACATACAACAAAACACGCCATACAATTCCTGCATTGATTACAAACGGGTATTAAACCAATTTATACACTTTGCAAACTTATTTTGCTCATAATTTTAAGAGCTCTGCAAAACGCTTACCTCTCCCCAGCGAGTTCAATGCAAACTGGCAAGAGGCGCGCACACACTCTAAAATGGCACCAACGCGGCGGCAAGAAAAAATGTCAAAATAAAAGTCCCTTAAAGAGTGAATATAAAAATCGGCATATTTAGCAAAAAAAAAAAAAAAAACAGTAACAAATAAATCAGTAATAAAATAAGGATTTTTGGGAAACAACAACAATACATTCAACTTAAATTGTACTTATTATAACTCGTTACATTCACCCCTTCCAAATTTCACAAAAATCCGTACTGGATCCACATCAAATAACAGCTGATACAGGTCTGTAATGAAACATTCATTAGTTCAACTTGTGAGTTACCCATTAATAGGTCAAGAAAAATCTCGGGGTGATCAAGCCTAAGATAATCTTGGAACAATACGGTGCCTTTTACACCATAATATGACCTGACCCTCGTTACACATTAGGGGTTAAAATGTCTCTCCACCTCATACAAAAACAAAACAGAATACTTTTTAGAACAGAGAAAGAAACGACCCAGTTCTCTTTTTCAGACTACTTCCCACATCTTGGAGGTAAAAGGGTTTCTGAACCATTGACTCAATTAGTCTGTTCACTTTCTTAACAACTCTACCTGCACGTGTCCTAACACCCTGAATGTCAGTAACAGGAAATTGGTATCAGTGTCAGTTTGATTGTCAATCAGAACTTGTGTATGTGTATCTGTGTCACAGTCAATGTTAACGTCAAGAGATGATGGACTGGATTCAGCTCCGCTCTGAAGGTCTCTGTTATCATTCTCTTCGGTGTACAATTGGTCACTAGACTCTTTTTCCTTCGAACTGAATTGGTCTGTTCCCACAGCCTCCTCGACATCAGAGTCTTGAACTACAGGCTCTTCAGAATCTCTGTTCACCCATCTCCTTGTTCTTTCCTCCAGATCGGTTGGTTCGAAGTCATCCGCACAAGACTCACTTCTGACGCTACGCGACTCACACTCTGAATCCTCCGTAGAGAGCAGAATGCTTTCCTCTTCATCAGGCGAGTCAACAGGTAGAAAACTAATGTCCAACAACAAGTTCCTGTGCACTACCTTCACATTGCCTTTCTCATCCTCTAGCTTGTAAATATGCTTTTGCATATTCCGATCCACAACAGTGTACACCACAGGGTCCCACTTATCTGCTAGTTTTCTCTTTCCTCTTTCTCCTTTATTTGCCACCAGCACACGGTCCCCGATATTCAGACACGTCCCTCTGACTTTCTTGTTGTAAACTTTTGCTTGTTTCCTCTGCTCTTTTTCAGAATGTCGCTGCGCAATCTGCCTCATGGAGGTATGACATCAATGATTTCAGGTAAGTACCATGATCAACAACCACAGGGTCATGTAGCACCTGTCTGAACATTACATCCACCGGCAGTCTTGGTACACGACCAAACATTAGCTGGAATGGAGCGTAACCAGTTGTCTCGTGTACCGTAGCATTGTAAGCAAAAGTCAGTGTTTGTATTTGCTCTGGCCATTTGTGCTTCTCTTTCAGAGGCAGAGTTCGGAGCATGCTTCCTTAAGTCCGATTAAACCTCTCTACTCCTCCGTTTCCCATGGGGTGGTACGCGGTGGTGTGAGACTTTGCGACTCCAGATAGTTTCAATAACTCTGTTAGAAGAGCACTCTCGAAGTTGGCTCCCTGGTCAGTGTGGATGCGACTCGGGAATCCGTAAACACAGAATACACGATCCCACAGCTTCCTTGCCACTTGTTTTGCACACTGATTCGCACAAGGGAAGGCACGAGCCAACTTCGTGAAATGGTCTGTCACAACGAGTACATCTACAGATCGTTTCTTCGCATCCTCTGCAGACCAGAAATCCAGGCATACCAACTCCATGGGCATAGAGGTCTTGATACTTTCAAGAGGGGCCCGCGCAGATGGTTCGGGAGCCTTGGCTAGGATGCATCTTTGACAGCACTTGATGTATTCACACACATCGTTCCCCATTCCCGGCCAGAAGAAACGTTGACGGGCTAAATGAATGGTTCTTGCTTGCCCCTGATGACCCGCAAGATCATGTACACCCTTTAAAGCCTGCCCCTTGAGGCTAGAAGGTAAGACCAGCTGATACCGCTTCTGTTTACTGTGCGGATCTTGTGTGACTCTGTACAGTATTCCATCCTTGAGCTTTAATTTGTCCCACTGCCTGAAAAGAGTTAGAGTTTTGGAACTCATGTTGGCCTTCTCCCGTCTCGATGGTTGACGCTTCAAATTCACAAAGAACATCACTCTTGAAATGACTGAATCAACCTCTTGCATTTCACGAATTTCATCCACAGCGATCGTAGGAGGAGTGTCAATACCAGCGGGCATTAAATCTTGGTAGGACTGAATTAGCTGCACAGCTCTTGCTTGAGAAGTCTTTTCCCACTGATCATGTAAACTTAAACAAGCTTTGATTGTGACACTGTCAGAAGGTAAGTCAAGACAGGACTGTAGACAGATCTGTACGTTCTGAGCTCCATGACGAAAAGCATCTCGAACTCCATCTCCATCAACCACTTCGGCCTCCACAAGTAAATCATGATATTGCTCTTTCATCAGCCTACGCTCATAGTCTTGACGAAAGGGTCTCTACTCAGAGCATCCACCACCACATTTTTCTTCCCCGCTATATGCTTCAGTTCAAAGGTGTAAGCCGCCAGTTTGGACACCCAACGTTGCTCACATGCAGTGAGTTTCGCCTTGGACATGACATACGTGATTGTTGTCTGTCCATACGGTGAATGTTTGACATTTCAACCAATGGCTAGACTTCTCGCACACGCTCCATTTGAGTGCCAGAAATTCGAGCTTATGAACTGGATAGTTCCTCTGTGATTTGCTCAGAGTCTTGCTTGCAAACGCAATAGGACGAGCTCGCTCTTCACCCGCAGGCACTTGGGATAATACAGCTCCGAGTCCGTCCAATGAGGCATCTATCGCCAGGACCAGAGGCTGAGTAAAGTCAGGGTGTGCTAAAACCACACTTTGAAGCAGACTCTCCTTGAGGCAACATAATGCGCCATCACATTCTGATGTCCAATCCGTGGGCTTGAGCTTCCTGTAAGTTCCAGCTTTAACGTCTCCCTTATTTCCTCTTTTCTTCCTCTGTCCAGCCGTAAGAGCAAAAAGCGGTTTGGCCAAAGTAGAACATCCAGGAATGAAATGTTGGTAATATAAGATCATACCAAGAACTGATTTGATCCTCTGCACTGATGGAGTACTTTTGTCATCTTCCATAAGATCTGCCTTAGACAGCTTTGAAATGACTTCAACTTTGGCAGGATCTACTGAAACTCCATCCTTATCAACGATGTGGCCCAGGAATTTTACAGAGGTTCTCAGTAGATGGCACTTCTTAGGGCTCAGCTTAAGATTGTACTGCCTCAGACGACTGAACACGACCTCCAGTCTTTCCAATGCTTCCTGCTCATTAGGAGCGAACACCAACAGGTCGTCAAGATAACACAACAAGCTGCTGAAATTCAAATCTCCAAAGATGCTAACCATATCCGCATAAAGGACGCTGGACTGTTGCATAGCCCTTGCGGTATCCTATTATACTCGTGCAGCCCTACAGGAGTCGTGAATGCAGTGTATTTCTTGTCCTCTTCAGCCATGGGGATGTTATAAAACCCGGACGTCAGATCCATGGTGCTGAAGAGTGTGTTCCCGCCCAGAGCAGCTAAGCAGTCAGACTGGTGGGGAAGCGGGTGTGCATCCTTTATCGTTCTTGCATTTAACCATCTGAAGTCTGTGCATAGCCTCAGACTGCCATCCTTCTTCCACACTAGGACTAACGGGGAAGCATACTCACTTACAGACTTCCTTATTATCCCTTGTTCTTCCATCTGAGACAAGACCTGCCGTAACTTTTGATAGTGTGCAGGCGGCACTCTACGATAACGGAGTCTGAATGGACACTCATCCATTAGCCGAATGCGGTGAACAAAACCCTTTACTTCTCCACAGTCCAACGCATGCTTAGAAAACACATCGTTGTATCTCTCCAATAATTGTACTAACTTCTCCTTTGTCACATCACTGACAGAACCAGACTGAATGTCGAGATCAACGAGACCAACAGTTTCCAATCTCTGTTTGAAGTCAGCTGACAATTTAGAGGATTGCTGCTTCTCCTCCGCAACCACTTCAGCTCGACTCAGCCCTTGGAAAGCTCGAAATCTTCCATGGCAACACATGGAAACACATCCGCTAACTTGCGATTCCTCTTAAGGGTGACTGGCTTATCTGAGAAGTTAGTGACTTTTACGGGAACCCAGCGATCACCCCATAATGGCGTGACAACTCGTCCAACCATAATGTCTCGTGACACAGACCTTGAATTTGTGGGTTCCACCACGACTGTGCTCCCTGGAGACATTGGGACATTTTTTTGGCAGCTTCCCCCAGACAAGATGTTCCTGCCTTGCTAAAAGAGTGACACACTGCTGCAGCTTGATGGTTCCCACCTTATCTGGCAGCTCTGAACCCTTCCACCGACACGTGTTGGCCATTACATCCAGGAACTGCTCACATCCTGCCATCGGCTCTGCTCTATGATCAGAAACAAGTCTCCAAAAGTCACTGCTGCCTTTCATCCGATGTGCTAGGAATTTGATGACATTTGTACCAATGATCAGATCATCCCGCTGGCCGGGTACAACGAGGATGGGCACTTGGCAGCTCTCTCCATAAACTTTCAACTGGACCTCATACATGCATTTTGGTCTTGTAACCTTGCCACCACATCCTACTAAGATGACTTCCTCCTGAAGTGGTGTGGGTGAAGGCAGCACATTCTCACTTAACATCCTCTTCTCGCTTTGTCACTAAAAGTGCAAGCCATGGAGCCTGTATCAAGCATTCCCTTCATAGAAAACACATTATTAACGCTGACTGGCGCATAGAACAAATCGTCGAATGCCTCACTGCTTGAACATTTTGTGCGATCACTTTAGTCCCAGTGGGAGCCTGTGCGCGTGCATTCTCATAAAACTGGTGAAGGTCAACACTCTCTAGGGGTTCTTCACTTGTGCTCACGCATCCCCCTTCCGAACGTGAGCCATCTAGTTTAAATCTGATGGACCCAGAATGGTGTCGGGCCATGTCTGGACCTCTCACCTGTACAGTCTCTTTTACTGTGCCCAGGTTGCAAGCATGCAAAACACAGACGTTCTCGTCGACAATGTGTTACAGTGGAGTGATCATGAGACCGGCATACTCTACAGAGCTTGTTTTGGGGCTGGTGAGATGGCATTTGGACATTTTGAGACAGCGCACGGTCAAGGAGATTAATCAGAGTTCTCATACAGTTGTTGTCATCCTGTACAGGGTGTGCATTACCTTCTCTGCGGAACTGACCTGGCTCTATTGGAGAGACACTCTCCACTTCATCCTTATCGAAGGTCTGAACGTGGGCTGTGGCATGTCTTGTGGCAGCGTGACGCTTCGGCTTGGCTGACATCTGCTCTTTTAACTCGTATTGGTACCGGTCAAGCTGTTCTTGGATTTCCTTTGCAGTCCATTTTTCTGGAGCTTTGAAACGGAAAACTGCAGCAAGAGTGGAATCAGGGCAGTACTTTCAGTACAGTACAGGCAGTACAAGAACATCATTGCAGCTTCTTGACAAGGATCTTCCATTTGTCGCCCAAGTCTCTTTAACGCTTCCTCCGCTAGATCCACAGCTTTGTTCAACCGCACCCAGTACTCGACGGGATCCTCTCCTGCTAATGGAACAGTTCCATAGAAATCAGCCAATGGCATACATGAATAATTAACATCGCTAAAATGTTGTTTCAGGATGTCAATGATGACTTTTGGTTTCTCAACTGGGTTTAAGGCTGAATTACAGCGAAGAGTGACTTTGACAACGT